>JABMCL010002735.1:492500-500000 GCA_018857735.1 Alviniconcha marisindica
CCCGAAGATCGTGTTTCCCGTGATTTGTCTCGGGCATCACATACCCACTCGAACTGACTGCTCTGCACTGCGGCCATTGATCCGCAAAAGCTGCTGGTACCGGCAAAGCTCTGACTTCAGTGGCCAAGTCCTGATTGCATCAGTTAGAAGATTGAGCCGTATCCAGCATTTCAATCGTTATTCCCCCCCCCCCCACCTCCCCCTTCCCCTTTCCTCCCTGCCCCTTTTCCCTGCCTGTGGCCCCGTTACCACGGTATCCCTGATTGTGCTAATGTCTTCCCAAACGAATTAGACAGACGACGAACAATTACTAGGTATTCGAAGGACATTATTTCACATTTGGGAGCGGGGATAGGTCAGTGGTTAGAGCCATGATCAAAAGGTCGCGGGTTCGAATCCCGAGAAGAGCGGCGGGATAAATTTTCTTCTCCAGGGTCAACTTTCTGTGCTGATACTTATTTCAGGATCCGTGTTACCGCAGTAGCCCGTAAAAGATCCCAGTTGTTCTGCCAAAAGTGCAGGTGGCAGGTTACAGCCGAACACAAATGCGCCCAACGTATGGCTTAGAATAAAGCGGTACTGTCAACTGGGGCATGGCTGTATGGTGTACACGGAACGCGCACCGAGACGGCAGCAGCTTCGCGTGGCACCAGCCATGTAACAACCAAACTGTCAGTGCTGTAACCACTTCGGGGAATATTCCAAACGCGCTGTTTATAGCTACGGTCACTCATTCCGGGTCGCATACGACTAGAGCGCAGCGTCTCTGCTCGGAAGCAGAGAAAAGAGCTACAGTTGCCATTGTGAAGCTTCTTATGGCTCATCTCGAGATGAGGCGCTCGGCAAGAGCTCATAAAAAAAGAAATCACAATGAGCACTGCGCATAATGTCTTCCTAGCTTTATTACTTATTTCCTCAGCATTGCGCTTGTATCCACAGGCCAAAGACAGAGTTCTATGTATGCCTGCAGAGCTCCCTCTCTTTGCAAGCGCTCTGAACAGCTGTAGATTCTTCACTCGCAGTCACGAGGTAAACAATGCGTAACGCAGCCATGTAATAATTATGGTCCATGAGGCGCCGTGTGCCTCTTTTGTCTACAACATTCGTGTGTGTTACCTCCTTCCATCCCAAACCATTCCTCCCAACACCTGGGTTTCCCACATAGCATCCAGCCTATGTGTGTGTGTTACCGCCTACCCGCTCTCTTCCCAACACCTGGGTTTCCTACATAGCATCCAACCTTCGTGTTTGTGTTAACCCTAACCCCCTCCCTCTTCCCGGCAACACCTAGATTTTCCACACAGCATCCAGTCTATGTGAGTGTTACCCCCCCCCCCGCCCCCCCTTCCCAACACCTAATTTTCCACATAGCATCCAACCTATGTGTGTGTTACACCCCCTTCTTCCCAACATCTGGATTTTCCACACAGCATCCAACCTATGAGTGTGTTGCCTTCCCACCCCCTTCTTCCCAACACCTGGGTTTTCAGCACAGCATCCAACCTATGTGTGTGTTACCCCCTCCCTCCCTCTCTTCCCAATCCACTCCTCCCAAAACCTGGGTTTCCCACATAGCATCCAACCTTCATGTGTGTGTTATCCCTAACCCCCCCCCCCCCCTCTTCCCAACATATGGGTTTTCCACACAGCATCCAACCTATGTGCGTGTTATCCCCCTTCTTCCCAATACCTGGGTTTTCGACAGAGCACCCAACCTGTGTGTGTGTTACCCTCCCCCCCCCCCCCTCTTCCTAACACCTGGGTTTTTCGCACAGCATCCAACCTGTGTGTGTGTGTTATGCCCTCCCTCCCTCTCTTCCCAACCCACTCCCAAAACCTAGGTTTCCCACATATAGCATCCAACCTTCGTGTGTGTGTTAACCCTACCCCCCCCCCCCCATCCCCCCTCTTCCCAACACCTGGGTTTTCCACACAGCATCCAACCTGCGTGTGTGCCTCCTCTCCCTTTCCCAACACCCGGGTTTCCCACACAGTATCCAACCTATATGTGTGTTACCCCCCCACCCCCTTCTTCCCAACATCTGGATTTTCCACACAGCATCCAACCTACGTGTGTGTTACCCCCCCCCCCCCCCCTCTTCCCAGCACCTGGGTTTTCCACACAAGCATCACACTGCGGTGTGCCCGCCCCCCCCCCCCCTTCCCAACACCTGGGTTTTCCACACAGCATCCAACCTATGTGTGCGTTACCCCTCTCTCCCTCTTCCCAACACCTGGGTTTTCCACACAGTATCCAATCTATGTGTGTGTTCCCCCCCCCCCCCCTCTTCCCAGCCCCTGGGTTTTCCACACAGCATCCAACCTGCGTGTGTGCCCCCCCCCCCCCCCCCCCCGCCCTTCCCAACACAGCATCACCTGCGTGTGTGCCCCCCCCCCCCCCTTCCCAACACTGGGTTTTCCACACAGCATCCAACCTATGTGTGCGTTACCCCTCTCTCCCTCTTCCCAACACCTGGGTTTTCCACACAATATCCAATCTATGTGTGTGTTCCCCCCCCCCTCCCGGGGTTTTCCACACAGCATCCAACCTATGTGTGTGTTGCCCCCTCTCTCCCTCCTTCCTTTTCCAATCAACTCCATCCACTCTTCTCAACACCAGGGTTTCCAAGGCAGGTCGTGACTCAGTCGATCAGTTGGGGCGTGCATGTTGACCGAACGTCACAACTTCCGGCACTAGCGTCAGACACAACGCGCCCCTAGCGGCCGACTTTCCCCATAGACTATAGCTGGTTGCCCCGAGGACTCACTGGGAACAATAGTTGTCCACTTGAATGTACCAACATTCCACTACACTTCGTTCTCCTGCCCACCTCACTATAGGGTGTTTCACACGTGCTAGCATTTATGTCTCGCCTGTTTCTTTTCTAGCCTGATGCAAGGCAACACACCGCCTGGAGGAACTAGTGCACAAGTTTTGAAATTGGCCAGAATGAAGTTTTTTGGTTTTTTTTTTTTTTTTAAACGACAGAAGGACGCAGAGCTCAGGAACTATGTGAAAGTCGAGGCGGCCGTCCTGGGCTCCCCGTCCCTAATAGTCCTTATGGTCTCTGTGGACGTAGAGCAACATTAAACTGATAGGATCAGAGCTCAGGAGCTGTGTGAAAGGTTCTTATGGTCTCTGTGGACGAACAGCAACATTGAACTGATGTGATCAGAGCTCAAGAGTTGTGTGAAAGTGGAGGGGGCAGTCCTGGGCTCCCCGTCCCTAATAGTCCTTATGGTCTCTGTGGACGTAAAGCAACATTGAACGAAGAACGCGACAAGAGCATTTTGTACACCAGACTTGCAAAGGTGTATGGTAATCACTTTTCGATGTATACTTCGTTCTGTTTTGTGTCAAATTTGTTTTGTGGACACATGTCAATGAACATAAGAATCTGTCTCCGAACACAAACTAATTAGATTGCAAATCGAGAAACTCTGAGACTAGTTTGCCGAACCAGTCAGATTACAAGTCGAGCAAACGAATCCAAACTCCACAAGTGAGACTGTGTGAGGTCTCAACAGCGTAACTCCAGGCGGCGATCAATATAGACACCAGTGCGCTAGAGTATCCTGCCCACTAAGGTAATCGCATCCATCAAATCAAATCTGGACGTCAACAATGGCGTTTGACTCTGGAAAATCCCATTGGACCTCAAACTGCGGCAGGAAAACAAAGACAATAATGACTCGTGGTACGCTATGGCCCAAAGAAGAGAAGAAAGAGAAGAAGAAAGAGAAGAAGAAGAGAAGAAAGAGAAGAAAGAGAAGAAAGAGAAGAAGAAAAAGTAAGATGCTGTTGATAGGAACAACACCTAAAGCGGTTGGATCGAAGCATGCGCAAAAGCAGAGAGAGAGAGAGAAGAGAGACAGAGACAGAGAGACAGACAGACAGAGAGAGACAGAGACAGAGAGACAGACAGACACGCACACAGGCAGAGAGAGAGAGAGAGAGAGAGAGAGAGAGAGAGAGAGAGAGAGAGAGAGAGAGAGAGAGAGAGAGAGAGAGAGAAACAGAGAGAGACAGACAGAGACAGACAGATAGAGACAAAGAGACGTAGACAGAGACAAAAAGACACAGAAACAGAGAGACAAAGAGAGACATAGAGAGACACAGACACAGAGACAGAAAGAGACAGAGACAGAGAGTTCCCGGGAACCTAACACAGACACAGAGACAGAAAGAGACAGAGAGAGACAGAGACAGAGAGTTCCCGGGAACCTAATCACAAAGTCCTCAGCGAAGCACTTTCCACTTTCTGCTCTCCAAGAGAAATAAACCGAGAAACGAATCCGAGCTCTACTTTCTCTGCCCTATTGTCTTCCGTCTGTATAGGCCTACCCCCAAGACCGCCCAGGCCCCACGTTCCATTACCGGTTCCTTCTCTCTGCGCTTTGACACCGCAGTCTTCTCAGCGCCGTCTCCCAGGACTCGCGGGCCTCGTATTCCATTAACCTCACGTGATTGGAGAGCGGCACATGTCATCCACGTCTCACCGGGTCGCCGACTCAATCATAACTCGTTTTCTGGCCCAAGTCACCGAGTGACGGTTCGGGGCCTGGACACACCGCGCCGCACCACTCAGCGACCGGCGCTCCGGGATTCCTCCCCGCAGATGTCCTCGTCAGACTTGATCGGATGAATGTCTATATATATATATATATATATATATACCGGTCGCGCTAGCAGGGCGTCTGTGATCAGGCCTCACGGGGTACCTATATACCTGTCTCACAAACAGTGGGTCAGACCCGACTGGACGTCGGCTTGTTTTACAAACGGTGGGTCGGACCTGACTGGAAGTTTACCTGGGTCACAAACAGTGGGTCACACCTGACTGGACGTCTGCCTGTGTCACAAACTGTGGGTCAGACCTGGCTGGATGTCTACCTGGTCAGACCTGACTGGACGTCTACCTGCCTCGCAAACAGTGGGTTCAGACTTGATACGATGTCTACCTGCCTCACAAAATGTGGGTCAGACCTGTGTGGATGTCTACCTGCCTCACAAACTGTGGGTCAGACCTGTGTGGATGTCTACCTGCCTCACAAACAGTGGGTCAGACCTGACTGGACGTCTACCTGCCCCACGAACAGTGGGTCAGACCTGAGTGGACGTCTACCTGCCTCACGAACAGTGGGTCATACCTGCGTGGACGTCTGGGTCAGACCTGTGTGGACGTCTATCTGTATCACAAACAGTTGGTCAGACCTGACTGGATGCCTACCTGCCTCACAAACAGTGGGTCAGACCTGAGTGGATGTCTACCTGCCTCTCAAACTGTGGGTCAGATCTGTGTGGACGTCTATCTGTGTCACAAACAGTGGGTCAGACCTGACTGGACGTCTGCCTGTTTCACAAACAGTGGGTCAGACCTGACTGGATGTCTACCTATTTCACAAACAGTGGGTCAGACCTGACTGGATGTTTACTTGTATCACATTCAGTGGGTCAGACCTGACTGGATGCCTACCTGGTCAGACCTGAGTGGACGTCTACCTGCCTCACAAACAGTGGGTCAGACTTGACTGGATGTCTACCTGTGTCATGAACGGTGGGTCAGACCTGAGTGGACGTCTACCTGCCTCACAAACAGTGGGTCAGACCTGAATGGACGTCTACCTGCCTCACAAACAGTGGATCAGACCTGAATGGACGTCTACCTGCCTTACAAACAGTGGGTCAGACCTGTGTGGAAGTCTCTCTGTGTCATAAACAATGGGTCAGACCTGTGTGGAAGTTTGTGTAACAAACAGTAGGTCAGACCTATGTGGAAGTATATCAGTGTCACAAACAATGGGTCAGACCTGACTGCATGTCTGCCTGTTTCACAAACAGTTGGTCAGACCTGATGGCATGTCTACCTGTCTTACAAACAGTGGGTCAGACCTGATGGCATGTCTTCTTGTCTCACAAACAGTGAGTCAGACTTGAGTGGACGGCGTGGGGAGAAGACAATACCTAACGCTACACTGCCACCACGAGAATGACTTCTGCATTAAGAGGGGCAACGATGACAGCCATTTATATATTTCAGAGGGACAAAGCCACAAGGGAGTGTATACAAACTACAGCACCTGAAGAGAAAGGAGGTGTGAGCCGGTTTGGCCTAGCGGTAAGGCGTTAGGCTGGTAAGCGGAAGGACCTCGGTTTGATACCGCTTCGGCTCTCCTTTCCCTTCAGAAGTTGTGGTTTGTGGACACGGTCTTGTGACTTTGTCCCTCACAATTAATGAACCATTAAAATGGCTCTCATCGCTGCCCATCTTAATGCAGGTCATTCTGGTAGTGACAGAGTAGCGAAAGGTATATACTCTCCCTCTTCCCCCACCTCCATACCCCCTTCCCCACATTCTCCCCGTTCCCGTTCCTAATAAGCCTTGCGGTTTCTGTGGACGTTAAGCACCATGTTTACTTAGAGAAAGGAGAGCCAAAATCTGAAGCGGGGAATCAAACCGACGCGGTCAGCTTACCAGCCAAACGCCTTACCGCTTGGCCAAACCAGCTAATTCCGATAGATATGCAGACAGCATCAGACTTTCTATAGATAGGTCAGGAAGCACAGTGCACTGAAACAAGCAACAAGTCGCCTAACGCCGAGCGTTGTTGCTCTAGGAGGCAGAGAACTAAGAGACTTTTTTTTTTTAACACTTTGAGACAGAGAACTAAGAGACTTTTTTTTTTAACACTTTGAGACAGAGAAGTAAGAGACTTTTTTATTTATTTATTTTTTAAACTTTCTGGCTGAGGAGAGGCAAACGCTTACAATATATATACGCAAAGGCAACAGAAACCCCGAACAAGCTTTGCTCTGTGGAGACAAACTCGACAGTTCTGCGTCATGTATTAAAGGGGATATACAGATATAATTGGCTTTTAACGCCTACCCAAACATGACTATTATCTCAGGGACAATATTAACGGGGATAGAAAGAGAGACAGAAAACTGTTTTTAACACCCAGTCAACCAAACATGACGGTTACAGCGGGGCGAACATTAAAGGAGAACCGAACTAAACAAGCACCACTAGCCCTATCAGTAGGAACGGAGTGAAAAAAGTTAATATACACACAGCAGTTTTTCTACACGACTACTCGCTCTGTTTGGTTGAAAAAACAAGCAAACAAAAACAACAACAAAAAACAAGCAAACAAAAACAACAACAAAAAACACGATGTTTGAAAGTCGCGAAAACATGACCGTGTGAGCTGCCATATTGTGCCTAGCACTCTGTATCAGTGTCATCGTAAACAAGGTTTTCCGCTCTCTTCTTGGTCTTGATCTTGAATTGTACGCTGCTTCATCCAGTAGTCTGGCTTAGTGCAGCGGAGTAGGGACTGCGCGTTGGCGGCCTACTGGCGTTGTGTAGCTGCTACCAGGGTCTTGAAACGCTCAACAGAAGCGGTTTTATTGGTCAAGATAGAACTAGCGCCCCGACGAGCTCAAATTCGAAGCAAAAAAAAGATTTAAAAAAGAGAGAAAAAAAGAGAGGTATT
>JABMCL010002735.1:507500-622500 GCA_018857735.1 Alviniconcha marisindica
TGTCCAGGTCTAGTTGACTTGAAGTCATGCCTATCCAGGTCTGGTTTACTTGAAGCCATGCTATCCAGAACTGGCCGGTCGACCTGGAATCATACCTATCCAGGGGCTGGTTGACCTATACCCATAACTATCAACCTGAGGCTGATTGACCTGTAGTCATGGCCGGTTGACTTGGTGTCAGGCCTATTCAGGGCTGGTTGACTTTGAAGTCACGCATAAGGCCTGGGCTGTTTGTCTTTAAAGTCACACCTGTCCAAGACTGGAGGGATTGAAGTCGTGCACATCCAGCGCTGGCTGACTTTGAAGTCACGCACACCCAGGGCTGGCTGATTTTTGAGGTCACGCAGACCCACGGCTGGTTGACTTTTGAGGTCACACACACCCAGGGTTGGTTGACTTGAAGTCACGCACACCCAGGGCTGGCTGACTTTTGAGGTCACGCACATCCAGGGCTGGTTGACTTCTGAAGTCACGATTACCCAGGGCTGGTTGACCTTTGAAGTCACGATCACCCAGGGTTGGTTCACTTGAAGTCAAACACACCCAGGGCTGGTTGACTTGAAGTCACGCACACCCAGGCTGGTTGACTCTTGAGGTCACGCAGGTTGATTTTTGAAGTCACGCACATCCAGGATTGGTTGACTTTTGAAGTCACGCACACCCAGGACTAGTTCACTCGAAGTCATACCTATCCAGGGCAGGTTGCTTTGAAGTCACACACACACCCAGGGCTGGTTGACTCGAAGTCATACTGACAGGGCTGGTTGCCTTGAAGTCACGACTACGCACAGTCAGACAGTTCGTAGCATGGACTTACATACATATTTTTTATGTATAAATGCAGGTCCATGGTTCGTGGCGTGTGAAGTGCCGCATCCTCGCTGACAACATCCGGCCGATACCCGCACAGGCCAAGCTATGCACGGCCACTCCCACAATTATATCATGTAGCACCGCTGGAGACT
Organism: Alviniconcha marisindica; assembly: GCA_018857735.1. Lineage (NCBI taxonomy): Eukaryota > Metazoa > Mollusca > Gastropoda > Provannidae > Alviniconcha > Alviniconcha marisindica. Next base: position 508,466 of record JABMCL010002735.1, read on the forward strand.
TGTCCTGAAACCCGATCCTTCCTATCTGCAGCCGCCCTTCTTGGATTCGCCGGCACTATCTCTGTCGTTATGGCTGACCTTTGTGGTGCGACGCGCGCAAGGCTGGTTTTCTATTCACAGAAACAATTAGTGGCTCTGCGTCTTCACTGAGTTCCAGTCACTGACTGTGTATATATACAGCCAGTGCTAGCTTTGACACACTTCGGTCTTATTGAGTTTTGCAGGTGTGACTGAAAGATGCTGAATGCCGCTCACGACTGGCAACTCGGTGAAGCGGTTAACTTTTGTTCGGTCGCGTCAGTGAAAGAGGCGGAACAGAGAGAGAGAGAGAGAGAGAGAGAGAGAGAGAGAGAGAGAGAGAGAGAGAGAGAGAGAGAGAGAGAGAGAGAGAGAGAGAGAGAGACAGACAGACAGACAGACAGACAAAGACAGACAGACAGAGACAGACAGACAGACAGACAGACAGACAGACAAGAGAGAGACTGACAGAGACAGACAGACAGAGACACAGAGAGAGACAGAGACAGAGACAGGCAGGCAGGCAGACAGAGGGGGCCGGTAATGTCAGTGCTTAATTACTAATGCATAAGCCACGATCTACAAGGGTACACGGTCTCCTTACTTTTGTCGCATGTACGAGTTACCGGAACGTAAAAGCCAAAGGCAATAATTACTCATGTACAATGCTGCCGCCGGACGTACGACACGTCATCTAATCGTGACTACGGTAAGCATACAAGCTATGAATTAGTGACAATGATCCATACAATAACGAACACGCTACGACTGACAACTTTCAACACTGAGACACATCCCTACCCAGCATCTCATACCTGATTAAACTCATACGCCTTACCCACCTTTTACAGCTAGTCATAATATAAATCAGTTTTTCCCCAACTGGAGTCAAACGTAACTTACCTGAACATGTCAGTCGAAACAGTGAACGAACTAGCCTTCAGAAACGGTGAACCCGCCAGTCATTTCAATGGCACTAATCCGAAAAGTCCTTGGTCAAGTCAACACCGTCTGAAGAGGCAAAAAAGAAAAGAAAAAAGAAAAGAAAAAAGTAAGATTTCAGCGTATAGCGAAAAAGGAAACGGAAAGAAAAAGAAAAAGAAAAAAGAACCAAACTACATGCTGTGAACAGTAAGGCTGCCACTCTGCATGCAGGAGTCGGCCCACACCGGTACTGACAAGGGCTGCCGGGAGGATGAGAGGAGAAGGAGAAGGAGAAGCGGGAGAGGGCCAGGGCCTGGGCGGGAAGGGAGGAAGGGCGACGTCTGCTGTCCAGCGTGCAGCCACAGCACCAGCGCGGCGAGTCAACACGAGGCAGAGGTTGAGGGCTACAGAAAATAAGCGAGACACCGGCAACAAGGGACGGACGCTGAAAGTGGTGGTGGGCGGGGAGAAAGCCGATGCGGCGTCGCGCACTGCGAGAGATCAGTGGACCACGCGCGCGTGTATACGCACACACACAGATGCACACATACACACACACACACACACACACACGTGCACACACACGCATACGCACATGCACACACACACACACACACCACACACACACACACACACACACACACACACACACACACCACACGCACACGACAGCACGCACACACACACACACGACACACACACACACACACAGACACAACACACACAGTGCACACACACACATACACACACACACACACACACATACACACACACACACACACACACAGAGTATTCGTAATTATGCACAGAGTATTCGTAATTATGCACAGAGTATTCGTAATTATCACACCACAGGAACTGCACACACACACACACACACACACACACACACACACACACACACACACACACACACACACACACACACACTCAAAAACCACTCACAGAAATCACTCAACAGCAATAAAGGCCTAAGCAACAAAAATGTCCCCATAATACGATGGAAACATACACTAGAGCGGGTAGAGAACACTCAGTGACACTCCATACCACACCACACACCGCAGTAAGAGCTTGGCCCGCAGCAACAGTTTCCTCATAATACGATCAAAAATAGAACAGGTAGAAAAACACGGAGTCCGGACGACAAAATCGATGATCACATCCGAGGAATACCCGGACAGAAGAGCAGGGAGATACGCTGCACCCTGTTTAAAGGCCGGGATAGACCGCCTCGCTTGGCTCGATCCACGGTCTCGGACCACTTGTCACGACTGAGTCGTGAGGCCTGGGTATCGTGGTCCACACGATCTCTGTGCAAAGCTTTAATTATCGATGAGAGATACTGGGGGCCAGGCCGAATACCAGCTGGAGCGGACATCTGCCGCAGTCTAAGTGCCGGGACGGGATAGTGCAAAAAGCGAAACTGATGGCAGCAGCGACGGAGTGAGGTCGGAGAGATTAGTAGGTGTCGCATTCATGGCGTGGTTGGAGTAAGTTGTTTACGACCCAAAACAGCACACACACACACATGCACGCTCACGCACGCACGCATGCACACACACACACGCGCGCGCGCGCGCGCATACACAGACACATACACGCACACATACACACGCACGCACACGCGCGCGCGCGCACTCACACACACACACACACACACACACACACACACACACACACACACACACACACACACACACACGCACTGACAGGCACACGCACACATCCTTGCGTTATTGGAACAAGGTATCACACACACACACACACACACACACACAAACGCACGCACGCACACACACACACACACACACACACACACACACACACACACACACACACACACGCACGCACGCACGCACGCACGCACGCACGCACACACTCACAAACGTACGCACACACACACACACACACACACACACACACACACACACACACACACACACCATTGTGGATGTGATGGGTTTGGATGGAATAAGAAAGGAGGAGAGGTCTGCTTCAGGAACTGAACTGACGCCACATCCACGAACAGTTCTAGGATGGAGAAGAAAAAGAAATCTGAAACAAGAATGACTGCTAGCGTTCTAAAACAAAATCCAAACACATAAAAGGTGAGAGAGAGAGAGAGAGAGAGAGAGAGAGAGAGAGAGAGAGAGAGAGAGAGAGAGAGAGAGAGAGAGAGAGAGAGAGAGCATGTTTCTCGGAGAGGAAATACGTTGTCATCACTTAATTTTACTAATCAACTAATGAGGAGTGTGACTAAAGGATCGATGCCACCTTCACGAACTGATGCAGAAGAAGTCTGTTTGTGACTTAAAATCCACCCCACCCCCTTCCCCGCCCCTCCGGAAAGTCCGTGGGATCTGTGTCAGTGAAGAACTGATCCCCACGAACAGTGAGCAATTGAAGCAGCGGGTTGTTTATGACAACAGGGAAAGGTAGATGAGAGGGGTGAGGAACAGATCTGTCACTGTCCCGCTTTGCTGTAAAAGTACCCACGTAAACTTTTCCCTTTCTGTTGACACCTTCAAGCACCCAGATACTCATGGTCTACATTACTATAGACTAGATGGGCACAGAGCATGAAAAGAAAGACAGTTCTAATACCCAAGAACTCATGGTGCACAATATCAAGAACAGAAGCAGCACTATGGAAACAAAGACGCATTCTAACACCCAAAAACCTGTTGTGTACAACAGGCTGTCGTGGACAGAATCAGCATTACGCAAAGGCACGCCCGAAGACTCATCGTCTACAGCATGCTATCTCTTATCGTGTACAGAAGCAGTATGGAAAAAGGTGAGAAAAGACACATTCTAACACGTAAGGACTCCTTGTCTGCGATAGGTTATCATGGACAGAATCAGCATAGAGACAAAAAGACACATTCTGATATTTAAAAAATCATGGTCTACAATGTCGTGGACAGAAATAGCACGCAAAGACATATTCTGCCACTCAATGACTCATTTTTTTCATGGCCAGAACCAGTATGAAAACACAGAAAGAATCTACACTATGCCAACAGTGACAGAAACAGCATGCAAAACAAGGACACACCCAGACACCCAAACACTCATAGTCTACAATATGATGGACACACTCCAACACCTGGAGACTCATGGTCCACAACATGATGGACAGAAGCAGCATGCAAAACAAGGACACACCCTAACACCCAAACACTCATAGTCTACAATATGATGGACACACTCCAACACCTGGAGACTCATGGTCCACAAACTGATGGACAGAAGCAGCATGCAAAACAAGGACACACCCTAACACCCAAACACTCATAGTCTACAATATGATGGACACACTCCAACACCTGGAGACTCATGGTCCACAACATGATGGACAAAAGCAGCATGCAAAACAAGGACACACCCTAACACCCAAACACTCATAGTCTACAATATGATGGACACACTCCAACACCTGGAGACGCATGGTCCACAACATGACGGACAGAAGCAGCATGCAAAACAAGGACACACCCTAACACCCAAACACTCATAGTCTACAATATGATGGACACACTCCAACACCTGGAGACTCATGGTCCACAACATGACGGACAGAAGCAGCATGCAAAACAAGGACACACCCTAACACCCAAACGCTCATAGTCTACAATATGATGGACATACTCCAACACCTGGAGACTCATGGTCCACAACATGATGGACAGAAGCAGCATGCAAAACAAGGACACACCCTAACACCCAAACGCTCATAGCCTACAATATGATGGACACACTCCAACACCTGGAGACTCATGGTCCACAACATGACGGACAGAAGCAGCATGCAAAACAAGGACACACCCTAACACCCAAACACTCATAGTCTACAATATGATGGACACACTCCAACACCTGGAGACGCATGGTCCACAACATGACGGACAGAAGCAGCATGCAAAACAAGGACACACCCTAACACCCAAACACTCATAGTCTACAATATGATGGACACACTCCAACACCTGGAGACTCATGGTCCACAACATGATGGACAGAAGCAGCATGCAAAACAAGGACACACCCTAACACCCAAACACTCATAGTCTACAATATGATGGACACACTCCAACACCTGGAGACTCATGGTCCACAACATGACGGACAGAAGCAGCATGCAAAACAAGGACACACCCTAACATCCAAACACTCATAGTCTACAATATGATGGACACACTCCAACACCTGGAGACTCATGGTCCACAACATGACGGACAGAAGCAGCATGCAAAACAAGGACACACCCTAACACCCAAACACTCATAGTCTACAATATGATGGACACACTCCAACACCTGGAGACTCATGGTCCACAACATGACGGACAGAAGCAGCATGCAAAACAAGGACACACCCTAACACCCAAACACTCATAGTCTACAATATGATGGACACACTCCAACACCTGGAGACTCATGGTCCACAACATGATGGACAGAAGCAGCATGCAAAACAAGGACACACCCTAACACCCAAACACTCATAGTCTACAATATGATGGACACACTCCAACACCTGGAGACTCATGGTTCACAACATGACGGACAGAAGCAGCATGCAAAACAAGGACACACCCTAACACCCAAACGCTCATTGTCTACAATATGATGGACACACTCCAACACCTGGAGACGCATGGTCCACAACATGACGGACAGAAGCAGCATGCAAAACAAGGACACACCCTAACACCCAAACGCTCATAGCCTACAATATGATGGACACACTCCAACACCTGGAGACTCATGGTCCACAACATGACGGACAGAAGCAGCATGCAAAACAAGGACACACCCTAACACCCAAAGGCTCATAGTCTACAATATGATGGACACACTCCAACACCTGGAGACTCATGGTCCACAACATGACGGACAGAAGCAGCATGCAAAACAAGGACACACCCTAACACCCAAACGCTCATTGTCTACAATATGATGGACACACTCCAACACCTGGAGACGCATGGTCCACAACATGATGGACAGAAGCAGCATGCAAAACAAGGACACACCCTAACACCCAAACACTCATAGTCTACAATATGATGGACACACTCCAACACCTGGAGACGCATGGTCCACAACATGATGGACAGAAGCAGCATGCAAAACAAGGACACACCCTAACACCCAAACACTCATAGTCTACAATATGATGGACACACTCCAACACCTGGAGACGCATGGTCCACAACATGACGGACAGAAGCAGCATGCAAAACAAGGACACACCCTAACACCCAAACGCTCATTGTCTACAATATGATGGACAAAAGCAGCACGCACACAGGACACACTCCAGCACCCGAAGACTCATGTTCTACAACATAATTTACAGAAGCAGCAGGCAAACAAGACAAACCCTAACACCCAGACACTCGTGGGCCACAATTTAGTACGAGTAAATGTGACATGCAGAGAACAACATTGCCTAAGCCTCTGAGAGTGGTAATCAGGTTTCTGTTCATTACCTTATTAGACTTTTCAACTGTATTTGAAACAGCTGGACATCACATTCGTCTAGACCGTCTCCAAAACTGCTTCAGCATTTCTACTTCTGATCACGACTGGGTTTGTTCATAGTCAAACCGGCAGCAATTCGTTTTCGTAAATGGCACTAAGTCCGACCCACGTAAGGTAAACAACTCGTTTTACGACAACTGATGACAGCGTTGGCGCGGAAAGTTGTGAAATAACACTTCCTATTGATGGGCGTCCCCTGACCAATCCGTGTATACGTTATTACACATTAAGCCAGCGTCGCGCCCCATTAGCACAGTGGCGTGTAATGCCTAGCGTCTAATGTCCCTGTCTGGTGCAGCGTCCCACCCTTCCGTCCCCATCAGGCTGAAGCGACCCGAACAGCGTCGTCATGTCCTCCTGCCATCTCACTAGCCAAGCCTAAGCTGAACAAATCCCTGCTAAAAGATTCAGTGAACGCGAGCCCAAAAATCCCGCAAAATCTCGTTGTGCCATGCCCTTGAAGCGAAAAGCCCCGAGACTCTAACGACCCGAGGTGGTGGAGTTGTCAAGGGACATCATCCTACTCCCTAGCTCTCCAAACACAGAAGTCGAGTAAGGTCTGTTCGCGACAACGTTTCTCAAACAACAGCGGGGGCAACAGTTCAAATTTGCTTGCCGTGCTCGGGGATTGTGGAAGCTTAAAACACTGTAGGTTGGCTGCCGGCCCACAGCCCTGGAATTAAACTGACGTGTAGGCTTCTGGGATGAAGGAAGAATGTTCAAGGCGAGAGGAATGCAAGAGCGTCGTTCGCTGTTGTTACGGTCTTATGCTGTTTGTTGAGGACTCCTCTCTTTGGGACCGCCGCTTCATGTTTCCTTTAACTGCGCCAGGGGGTAGTTTTGGGCTGAGTGAAGGCAGCCTGCTGGACACAGGGATGCAATGTTACAAAATGGGCCAAACAGTGTGTATGCGATAATGACTCTGTCTGTCTGTCTGTCTTTCTTTCTCAATGTGTGCCAGTGTGTGTGTGTGTGTGTGTGTGTGTGTGTGTGTGTGTGTGTGTGTGTGTGTGTGTGTGTGTGTGTGTGTGTGTGTGTGTGTGTGTGTGTGTGTGTGTGTGTGTGTGTGTGTGTGTGTGTGTGTGTGCGCGCGTGCGTGCGTGCGTGCGTGCGTATCAGTGTGCACGCGTTCAATCCATCCATCAATCTGTTCCAAAAATATGACTTGATCAACTGTAACTGAGCCTCAGCTGCCGAAAGACTCGTTTATATCTGGAATAGAAACATTCAAAGCTAACACCAAGCGCGAATGCAAGAATCTTGGGAACCAAGTCCATTTTTTCACAGTCGTCACGCATTTTCCAATAATAACAAAAAGCCAATCTGCATCTCTTTCAGATCTGTCACGCTCAGACCACAAGTTTTAAATGCTGCTATTGCTAACAACATTTCCATGGCCTTTGTTGTTATCTGGTTTGTTTTTGTTGCCGTTACTTTTCGATTATAGTCTGTGTCTTTCGCCATAATAACCTGCAGTCAGATCGAAACACTGTCAGGAACGGCACGTACGTGCAATACTGAAACTGTAAGACCACGATCACTGAGCCAAGCCTGCGCTTACGGTTTGCGGCCGCTGGAAACCCTCGACTGGCCCACAGTAAAATTCAGAGGAAGCAAATCAAGAGTTAGCGATAACCTACAAATGCTTACAACAATGTAAGAGATGTTTTGTATAATACTGATGTTAGCACTAATATTGTTAAATCGATTGTTCATAGTCCTGTGGGAAAATTAGTATAAATAATAATTATATGTTGTTGTTTTTAGTTTTTGGTCTAATATCACCTCGATGTGAACAGACATAAAATAAAATATTGATTGATTGATAACGTACAAATACCAGGATGATGGACTCATCAGCATCAATACCAAATAGGCCCTACCCTCCCCCCCCCCCCCCCCACCCTTCCTTCCTGCTTTTGCCAACTACCAACCGAACCAGTTGAGTGTTGCTTTACGTCCACAGAAACCGTAGGCTTATTCATTAGGGACGGGAACCCAGGACGGCCACCTCGACTTTCACACAGCTCCTGAGCTCTGATAGACTGATTGATGGTGGTGAAGTAGAGCTTCATGTCCTCGGATGTCGGCTGACATATTAGGGACAAACTGGACCAGTGCCGAAGCACGGTTCAATGTTGCTTTACGTCCACAGAAACCGTAAGGCTCATTAGGACGGAAAGCCCAGGACGGCCCCCTCGACTCTCACACAACTCCTGAGCTCTGCCACAGAACCAGGAGGAACAAAGACTCCCACAGCCTACCCACTAGCCACAGAGGCCACGACCAACTCTCAGACAGAACCTCATGCGCCACACCTCGCCTGCCAAGCATTTTCGATTGTAACCTCTGTCTTTTGCCATAAAATGTCGAATTGCTATGCGATCAAAACACCGTCAGCTACAATACGTACTGGCATTACTGATGCGCCTTTGGTGGAGTTTAAGTACCGTGTATTTACTCGCATACCAGGCGAGTTACCGTAGGGGTTTCGGGTCTTTGTTGTGCTTATGTGACGTCTTTCGAGCGCTAATGAACTCCACGTGTCTTGATTCTACACACGCGAGTCAGAAATCTTGCGACGAAATCTCGCTCTTAACGGTTAAAACCCCAGAAGGTCAGAGATGAGAATGAAATGAAAAACTCACAAAGAACCGTTACAATCCACCCCAGCAGGTCAGAAAAAGCTCACAAATAACGGTGTTGTCACTCAAAAGGGCAGAGATGAGAAACAGAATAAAAGAACAACAGCAACACATAACGTTATCACCTAACCGGTCAGAGATGAGAATGAAATAAAAAGCTCACACATAACTTTGTTACCACCCAATAGGTCAGAGATTCGAACGAAAATGAAAAGCTCACACACAACGGTGTTATTACTCAACAGGTAAGAGGTGAGAACGAAGTGAAAAGCTAACACATAAAAGTGTTATCACCCAACAGGTCAGAGATGAGAACGAAGTGAAAAGCTAACGCATAACAGTGTTATCACCCAACAGGTCAGAGGTGAGAACGAAGTGAAAAGCTAACACATAAAAGTGTTATCACCCAACAGGTCAGAGATGAGAACGAAGTGAAAAGCTAACGCATAACAGTGTTATCACCCAAGGCAGGTAAGAGATGAGAACGAAATGAAAAGCTCACACATAACGGTGTTATCACCCAAGGCAGGTAAGAGATGAGAACGAAATGAAAAGCTCACACATAACGGTGTAATCACCCAAGGCAGGTAAGAGATGAGAACGAAATGAAAAGCTCACACATAACGGTGTTATCACCCAAGACAGGTAAGAGATGAGAACGAAATGAAAAGCTCACACATAACGGTGTTATTACCTAACCGGTCAGAGATGAGAATGAAATAAAAAGCTCACACATAACGGTGTTACCACCCAAGAGGTCAGAGATGAGAATGACATAAAAAGCTCACACATAACGGTGTTATCACCCAAGAGGTCAGAGATGAGAATGACATAAAAAGCTCACACATAACGGTGTTATCACCCAACAGGTCAGAGATGAGAATGACATAAAAAGCTCACACATAACGGTGTTATCACCCAACAGGTCAGAGATGAGAATGACATATAAAGATCACACATAACGGTGTTATCACCCAACAGGTCAGAGATGAGAACGAAATGAAAAGCTCACACGTAACGGTTAAAACCCACCCCAGCAGGTAGGCGGAGATAGGAATGACACGAAAAGCTCCCACATAACGGTCAAACTCCGCTCCAAAGGTCAGAGACGGCAGTGAAAATGAAATCTCACAAAGAAACGCTAACTCTCGCCCCAGCAGACCGCAAATGAGCAGGAAATGAAAGGCTGGGAACGAACGGTTAAAACCGACTCTAACAGGCCATAGTCAAGAGCGGAAGTGAGAGATTTAGTGACTGTCTGCTTGGGGAGTACCTCAGGGTGCGGCACCAAGGCACTGCGCCTTGAGGAAACACTACACCTAGCCTCTGCACTTTGAGGTAAAGTGTCACAGTCTGTACCAAAAAGGACTAGCGGCTTGCAGTACGTCACCAGTCCAACTCCTCTCTTTCTCTGTGTCTGTGTGTCTCTCCTTTTCTCTCTGTCTCTGTCTCTCCCCCCCCCCCCCCCTCTCCTCCATCCCTCTCTCTCTACTGCTACGTTTTCTACCGTTCTAATTCTAGGCTTTGCGGTTCAGTCACGTTTATTTTTCCCAGTCCTCTTCATTGAATTGACGCGTAGCGTGAACAGTTAATCGGACTTTTTACCTGTAATTTCGCGTATTTTGCCTGTTATAGCATAACAGCCTAACGCGTGCGGTTGTCTGGGCATGAAATATCAGGAATGAAACTCTCTCTCTCTCTCTCTCTCTCTCTCTCTCTCTCTCTCTCTCTCTCTCTCTCTCTCTCTCTCTCCGCCTTGTTTCCTCCGCCTATCCCTCTCCGAATGGGCAGAATTCCTGATGAGTACGCGAAGCATACGAGGCTATATTCTGACCGCCTCACGCCCTCGCCCTCCCTCCTCTTTCTAAAAATCCCGAGCTAGGAAAGGTTATTGCTTGGGGGCCCCAACAGATAACCTTTCATAGCACGGGATTTTTAAACAGCGGAGGGAAGGTCCCCCCCCAAATAACCTTTCATAGCACGGGATTTCCACAAAGAGGAGAGAAAGTCCCCAAGAGATAACCATGAACCATGAAACAACCTTTCATAGCACGGGATTTTTAAAAAGAGGAGGGAAGGTCCCCCACAAATAACCTTTCATAGCACGGGATTTCCACAAAGAGGAGAGAAAGTCCCCAAGAGATAACCATGAACCATGAAACAACCTTTCATAGCGCGGGATTTTTAAAAAGAGGAGGGATGGTCCCCAAGAGATAACCTTTCATAGCACGGGATTTTTAAAAATGGGAGGGAAGGTCCCCCCAAAATAACCTTTCATAGCACGGGATTTTTAAAAAGGGAGGGAAGGTCCCCCCAAAATAACCTTTTATAGCACGGGATTTCCACAAAGAGGAGAGAAAGTCCCCAAGAGATAACCATGAACCTATATATCCATGAGACGACCTTTCATAGCACTGGATTTTTAAAAAGAGGAGAGATGGTCCCCAAAAAATAACCTTTCATAGTATGGGGTTTTTAAAAAGGGGAGGGAAGGTCCCCAAGAGATAACCTTTCATAGCATGGGATTTTCACAAAGAGGAGGGCCGGGAGGGCGTGAGGGAGGGTGACCGTAAGGTGGGCGTAACCTTAATTTCTGCGTCCGCGGTACCCCACCCACCCCGACACGGAGGCCGAGCCACAGTGAGTGTTGGTGGGAGGACGGATCGAATGAAGAGTTCACACCACACGCGCTGTAAAATAAAACACACACACCCCAAAACACCAGGCCCCGCAGTCGATACAGCGACCCGCTTCAATATGTTTGAATTGCGCACTTGACAGGAAATTTCCCTCCTAATATCCAATAATCTGGAGAGTGGCAGAAAAGAAAATGGGACTAGAAGCCAAAATAGGGAGAGGGTGAGCCGAGGAGACTGCGAGTGATGAAGATGCTCGTCGCCCGCCTGATCCTGTTGGCTGGCAATTTCAAGCCACAGGCGCTCGGCAAAAGACAAAAAAAGAAGAAGAAGGAGAGGAGGAAGAAGAAGACGAAGAAGAAGAAGAAAAAGAAAAAGAGGAAGAGGAAGAAGAAGAAGAAGAAGAACAGGAAGAAGAGGAAGAAGAAAAAGAAGAAGACGAAGAAAAAGAAGAAGAAGAAGAAGAGGAAGAAGAAGAAGAGGAAGAAGAAGAAGAAGGGGAAGAAGAAGAGGAAGAAGAAGAGGAAGAAGTAAAAGAAGAAGAAAGAAAGAAAGAACGAAAGAAAGAAAAAAGAAGAAGAAGAAATCTGGCTTTTTATTCTTTTTTTATTGCATTATTATTCTTGGAGTTCTTGTTTTTGTTTCTTTGCTTGTTTGTTTGTTTATTTGTTTGTTTGGAAAATAATAAACAACCAACCATGACAACAGTATCAAAGCACTTCTTTTTATTGCATTGTTCTTGCAGGCGCTCGGCAAAAGACAAAAAAAAGAAGAAGAAGAAGAGGAGGAGGAAGAAGAAGACGAAGAAGAAGAAGAAGAAGAAAAAGAAAAAGAGGAAGAAGAAGAAGAAGAACAGGAAGAAGAGGAAGAAGAAAAAGAAGAAGACGAAGAAAAAGAAGAAGAAGAAGAAGAGGAAGAAGAAGAGAAGAAGAAGAGGAAGAAGAAGAAGAGAAGAAGAAGGAGAAGAAGAGGAAGAAGAAGAGGAAGAAGAAGAAGAAGGAAAGAAGAAAAAAGAAAGAAGAAGAAGAAGAATCTGGCTTTTTATTCTTTTTTTATTGCATTATTATTCTTGGAGTTCTTGTTTTTGTTTCTTTGCTTGTTTGTTTGTTTATTTGTTTGTTTGGAAAATAAACAACAACCAACCATGACAACAGTATCAAAGCACTTCTTTTTATTGCATTGTTCTTGCAGTTCTTGTTTGAGTTTCTTTGCTTGTTTGTTTTGAAATTAGCAAACACCAAACACGACAACAGTATCAAAACACTCCAATAACTGCAAGAACAACAGCAGCAACCACTGAAATACATTGGGAACGACACGACAGCAGCAACACTGAAAAACATTGCGAACGACACGACAGCAGCAACACTGAAAAACATTGCGAACGACACGACAGCAGCAACACTGAAAAACATTGCGAACGACACGACAGCAGCAACACTGAAAAACATTGCGAACGACACGACAGCAGCAACACTGAAAAACATTGCGAACGACACAACAGCAGTAACACTGAAAAACATTCGGCAACAACAACACCAACACTCCAACAGGATGTCGCAAAAAATTAAGTTAATGATAACAATAATAACAGGGAATTTATAGAGCGCTTTTGGAGACTCAAAGCGCTTTGCAACTTTAAGAAAAACATGCAACGCGCAGATACCCACAGACAAGTCAGTGGTATTGTAAACCAACAAAACCAACATACAAAACGTGAGCCGGTTTGGCCTAGCGGTAAGGTGTTAGGCTGGTAAGCAGAGGGACCTCGGTTCGAATCCGCTTCGGCTCTCCTTCCTCTTCAAAAGTTGTGGTCTGTGGACACTGTCTTGTGACTCTGTCCATCACAATTAATGAAACATTAAAATGGTTCTCATCGCTGCCCATCTTAATGCAGAAGTCATTCTGGTGGTGACAGTGTAGTGATAGGTATATATAATCTCTCTCTCCCCCCCAACCCCCTCTTCTCCCCGTCCCTAATAAGCCGTATGGTTTCTGTGGACGTTAAGCACCATGTCTACATACATCTAAAAAAAAAAAAAAAAAAAAATATGCAAAGAACAGTAAAATACACGCACACACACACAAAGGATCATTAATAAAAAGAGCAATAGCAACTACTATCGTGATCACTTTGTATTTGTACCTGAAATCGGATGGTGGAGTGGGATGGGGGAATTAAGCTGGGGCTGGAAGGGTGAATGACCTCTATTGTTTTTTAAATGCATGTCATCCAGAGATAATTGCTTTGTTTTGCATTGGTCTGGTATTGATGCTCTGGAGAAAGAAAGAAAAAGGTGGGGAAGCCTCGACGAGCAAGAACGGGGGAGAAAGAAGAAGGAATATTTTCGGTTCAGCTCTTCTCGAAAACACAAGGGCAAGGTTCCAAGGAAAGGTCGCGGATTCGGTCCCCGGAAAGTGCACAGCGTGAGAGTTTTTTCTCTCCAGAGAGAACTTGCTGTGTTGATTCCAGTTCGATATCCGTTCCACCGCCGTGTTACCACAGTAACACGTAAAAGACGCCGATCATTCTGCCAAAAGTGCACGTGGCAGCTTACAGCTAAACCCGCACAAACCCTCGGAGTGTAAACTTATCTTCTTATCTTATAAGTGTGTGTGTGTGTGTGTGTGTGTGTGTGTGTGTGTGTGTGTGTGTGTGTGTGTGTGTGTGTGTGTGTGTGTGTGTGTGTGTGTGTGTGCGTGCGTGCGCGTGTGCTGCGTGTGCTGCGTACGTGCGTGCGAACGTGCGTGCGCGTGTGTGTGCGTGTGTGTGTGTGTGTGTGTGTGTGTGTGTGCGTGTGCGTGTGCGTGTATGTGTGTGTAACAGAAGAGCAGTGTAAGAATACAATGATCACAGCATAGTCAGCGAAAGGCGTCAATACCCCGTACAACACTTGGCTTGTTTCGGAATTAGACGACGACAGCGCAGGAAGATCTGTACTAGAAACAAACCCCGAGAAGTATAAAATGCTCGTTTTGACGAGGTGTGAAACAACGGCGCAGACACTCTTCGAAAGACTAAAAGAACTTGAGCAGAGTCCAGCTGTTGCGAAATTTAACGAGACTGCGCTCACACAATCTCGTGCAAAACTTCCGGTGTCAGCAACATTGTACCAACCCACATTATGCTGATTTCTAGATCTAGAGAGGTCGCAACCCTCAATCCGTCCATATCCAAGTCCTGCCATTGTAGAAACAACAACACGATCAGATAACACGCACATGCAACTTCGACAACTACCCCGACATAGGCCTACCGGTCAGTCGCGTGCGCCCCGTCGTCATCTCAGTTTGTCGCGTGACGAGCTTTTGGTCACTCGACTTGAGTCGTCTGTTCAATTTCACACTCCAGGCTACGGAGATAAGTTCAGCTCCACTGTCTGACTTGAATAGATACGAAAGCCAAAGAAGCGTAAGTCGTTTAGGGATTAATAAATATTAGCATAGAGATTGTTACAAGGATGTTTTCATCGCTGTTCGGTGGCATATGTACATGTTGTTGGGCTTCTCGCTGTTTATCGTAGGCCCATGGTTAACACCGCGTAGGGCAATGATCTGAAATTCTTTCTCTTTCGCTTCTGTAAACGCTGTTAGCTAAGTGTATTCTTTGTCTCTCATTTGTCTGTGTTAATAAAAAGACAATACACATTGAAATATACGACGGTGAATGCACTGAATATGTAACTAATTCCTTATATTGCGCATTCAGCTGCACGGCGTAAAAATGCTGTCACCGAAGACTGACAATTTTGTTGCCATTTCACACTCAAAGCTGAATCCACACCAGGATGTTTTACTGTTCGTACGTGTAATAAATAGCCCACACAATGGGTTTTCTTCGTGGTTAACCGCAAAACGAGAAACACTCGTTGTGTAAGTGCCAGCGAGTCTGAGTGGCTACGACAAAACTTACACAACTTGTGTTCTTTATTTCGTGGTAACTCACAGACCCATTATGTAAGCTCCATTTAACCCTTTCAGGGCCAGCAGTTCTGAAATGCAGCAGCTGCTGGTGCCAGCTGTTTTTCTGACTCTGGCACCAAACGTACAGTCACAGTCTTTAAACGCCCGTAACTTCCTTATTTCTGATCCAATTCTCTTGCAAAACTTTGCAGCAAAAAGTAGAATGGTTCATCGTGCCGTGTGCAAAATATGGCTGTCCCCTCCTCCCAAAATAAAGAGCTTCAGTACAGTCCCCTGATTTGGGCACGTAACTGTGACATCTGCGGGAAGTTTGGTGGGCACAGTGACACAGGCGCCGAAAGGGTTTAACAGTAAGTAGCTGTGAAGTTTGTTGTCTAACTATCGACACAGAAAAAATACCCTCAGTGTTTGCCGAAGCGATCGCTGGTAGGGTAAATAAAACTCCTAAATGTCAGCCGGTAAGTCTTTCAAACACGTGGGCATCGCCTCACTTTTTGTCGGACCATACGTCAGACTGTGGGAGTATGTCAGTGAGTGGGCGGGGCTATCTCTCTCCTGGCGACACGGTAATACTCTGTCAGAACCGGACAGACCGATCTACTTTGTCTTTTTTAAACCAATGTGCGAGTCAGCGTGTTTTCCAACTCCGCCTCGTTGCAACGTGATTGACTCGGCCATTGGAAATCGACGAGTTGTGCACTTGGTTATAGTCTACTCTGTCGTTTTGATTGACACGCGGAAATTAACAATTTCCTTTCCCCCTCTCTTTTTCACGGGCGCGCGCGCGCACGCACGCACACACGCACGCACGCACGCACGCACGCACGCACACACGCACACACACACACACACCTCTCTCTCTCTCTCTCTCTCATACACACACACGCACACACGCACACACATACACACATACACACATACACACACACACACACACACACACACACACACACACACACACACACACGCGCGCGCGCGCGCCCGCACAGAGAGAGAGAGAGGGGGGGGGGGGGGGGGGGGGGGACGTGTGTGTAAAATACAGCAAACATAGTCAGACTGAATCCTGACAGTCCCCAAATCTGATCGGATTTATCGTCAATGCATAACTTCAGTGCTTCAGTGGGAATTGAATACAGCTCTTTGTTGGGGATTCCACAAACTGTTTCTTCGGATGTCAGCCCAAAGGATGTCGAGTCAGTGGAGCTCCATCAGAAGGGACAGAATATCAACATCGACTAGAGCGGTATCTAGTTAAGTCACGACGGATGTCTTTCAACTGGTCTGAGCCGAACAATCTGCAACACGCTTCAGGAAGCTAGTTCTGGAGAGAGAGAGAGAGAGAGAGAGAGAGAGAGAGAGAGAGAGAGAGAGAGAGAGAGAGAGAGAGAGAGAGAGAAGAGAAACTCGAAACTTTATTTTACAAGGAGAAGGAGAGAAGAGAGAGAGAGAGAGAGAGAGAGAGAGAGAGAGAGAGAGAGAGAGAGAGAGAGAGAGAGAGAGAGAGAGACAGAGAGACGAGACAGACAGACAGACAGACAGACAGACAGACAGACAGACAGACAGACAGAGAGACATAGCCAAAGAGAGACACGGAGAGAGACACAGAGAGACAGAGACACTGAGACAGAGGCAGAGGCAGACAAACAGACAGACAAACAGAGAGAGAGAGAGAGAGAGAGAGAGAGAGAGAGAGAGAGAGAGAGAGAGAGAGAGAGAGAGAGAGAGAGAGAGAGAGATGGAGAGAGAGAGTGCTTTATGTATCCCTTACTGGAAATTACGAGTGTTAGCCCTCACATGAAGCAATCACAAACTCATCCTCACAGTCAACAAACAGGGGAGTTAATTAGCTCTGGAAAGACTTCACACAAACACAACAACAAAGACGTGAGTCGCCTACAGTTACTGTTACATGGCTTGCGAGTAAATACATGGTACATAAACTCCACCTGAAGTTCATCCTCTATTGCTTGTTTATTCTGTATAGGCGCTCTGAGCCTCGTTCTGTTTCAGATTGTTCATCCTCACAATGTTGACAGCTATCCAATAGAAATCCACACATGAGCAGCTCCAAACTCCAGGCACTGGTTTACGGCATCTTTCCTCCAACCATCGCATAACTGATTACGCCATAGGTTTCGGAAGACTGTCAGCTAACGAAAAGTTTTTCGTTGGTGTTCAAATGGCAGTATGTTTGTAATAGACAGTTCAAATAATTATTAGGCGTTTCTTTTATAACCACCCACGTTGATTACGCCAGCACAAATAAAACCAAAAATCGTTTGAATCCAGGCGAAACTCTCTTCCCCCCCCCCCCTCCTCTTTCCCCCCCCCCCCCCCCCCCCCCCCACCGCCACACCCAACTTTTTTTTCCTTTTTTTTTTTTTTTTTAACCCGGGGCGTGTTTACGTGCGTGATTGGACCCTACGTTGCTTCCACAAAAATCGACCATCTTCAAAAAAGCTAGGCAGAGCGCGTGATAAGTGCACTAGAGCATCCGCAAACCTTTCGAAGGGCGCTGACAGCGTCGGCGGACAGCTGAGCGGAGATGAAGAGTGCCCCTTCAGTGGCGTAACCAATTCTGGCAGAGTTCGGCGGAAGGTGCCGGAAAGCGATGCTCGGAGTGTGGAGTAGCTCATCAGTATCACGTAGCCAACACGATTAGTAGGGGAGGTGGGTGGTGGAGGTGCCCACGACCTGGATGAGGACAGAGTGGAGCTTCCACACTCCGAGCATCGCTTTCCGGCACCTTCCTCCAAACTCTGCCAGATTTAGTTACGCCACTGAAGGGGCACGCTTTATATCCGCGCAGCTGTCCACCGACGCCGTCAGCGCCCTCCGAAAGGTTCGGGTACTGATAAGACTCTGGAAGCAGCCTAGTGCTCAAGCACGCACGTAAACATGAGACGCATCCACCCCGGGTAAAAGAACAACAACAACGCTGCGTCTCGTTTGAAACAATTTTGGTTTTATTTGAGCTGGCGTAAGCAACATGGTCAGTTATAAAACAAAAAGGCCTGATATAATTTGAGTTGTTTGTAACAAACTTACTACTGTTTGAGCACCAACAAAAAACTGCTCGTTAGCTGACAGTTTTCTAGGACCTATGGCGTAACTAAAATACTGCAGTGTTTGAAGGAAGGATGTCGTAAACCAGTGCTTGGAGTTTGGAGCAGCTCATCAGTATGATGTAGCCAAGACGGTTAGTAGGGGAGGTGGTTGGTGGAGGTGCCCACGACCTGGATGAGGACAGTGTCCAGAGCTTCTTGTCGTTGGCGGTGCAGGCAGTCAGAGTCGGTTTGGCCGAGCGGTAAAGCGTTAGGCTGGTAAGCAGAAGGGCCTAGGGTCGATTCCGCTTCGGCTCTCCTTTCTCTTCAAAAGGTTGTGGTTTGTGCACAGTCTTGTGACTTTGTCCCTCACAATTAATGAAACACTAAAATGGCTCTCATCTCTGCCCATCTTAATGCAGGAGTCATTCTGGTGATGACAGTGTAGCGACAGGTATATAACCTCCCTCTTCCCCCACCCCCATACCCCCTTCTGCCCGTCCCTAATAAGTCTTGTGGTATCTGTGGACGTTAATCAATTTTGTTTACTTACTTAGTTACAGACCTGGCTGTGGAGGTGTTGACGTTTGGGAGGCTGGGGACCTGCCCTCAACACAGATATACTTGATCACTGTTACCAAGGCGACTGCTGTAGACCTCAGCTCAGTCAACTGCAGATGAATGGCATTTCCTTCATTTTTTTCCCCTTTTCTTCTTTGCAGCGGCTGCCCAGAAAGAGCTTGCATCAGACTGAAAGTTTAGATTAAGAAAGAAAGAAAGAAAGAAGAAAACATTATCTTCGATCTGAGTGAACGTTCGGCTGTTCGTGATTCGATCGTGACACACACATCTCTCTCTCTGTCTCTGTGTGTGTGTGTGTGTGTGTGTGTGTGTGCGTGTGCGTGTGTGTGTGTGTGTGTGTGTGTGGGTAGGGGGTGAGAGGAGGAGATGATGATGAGATAGAGAGAGAGAGGAGAGAGAGAGAGAGAGAGAGAGAGAGAGGGAGTGGTGGGTGTGTGTGTGTGTGTGTGTGTGTGTGGTGTGTTGTGTGTGTGTGTGTGTGTGTGTGTGTGTGTGTGTGTGTGTGTGTGTGTGTGTGTGTGTGTGTGTGTGTGTGTGTGTGTGTGTGTGTGTGTGTGTGTGTGTGTGTGTGTGTGTGTGTGTGTGTGTGTGTGTGTGTGTGTGTGTGTGTGTGTGTGTGTGGTGTGTGTGTGTGTGTGTGTGTGTGTGTGTGTGTGTGTGTGTGTGTGTGTGTGTGTGTGTGTGTGTGTGTGTGTGTGTGTGTGTGTGTGTGTGTGTGTGTGGTGTGTGTGTGTGTGTGTGTGTGTGTGTGTGTGTGTGTGTGTGTGTGTGTGTGTGTGTGTTGTGTGTGTTGTGTGGTGTGTGTGTGTGTGTGTGTGGTGTGTGTGTGTGTGTGTGTGTGTGTGTGTGTGTGTGTGTGTGTGTGTGTGTGTGTGTATGTTCAAAAACAGTTGGACGTGCCCAAAAACAGTCTGAACACATAGGCACGTCCTGAATGGACTCGAGTAGTGTACAGTTAAGCTCATTACTTTCTGCTCTGTTACTTCACCAGGTTCGACAAACTCGACGAGGAAAGCCGTGTATCACAGCTGCCGTCAAGGCCCATATAGACGGACTTCATCAGTGTGAGTCACAGTAAATTGCCGGCCGGAAGAGAAAAATCTTCATGGGACGGACAAGCGTGAAACCCAGTTTCCCCAAAAAAGACAAGAAACGATCAGTGCTTTTGACGGGTAGGAAACTAAATTGTCTGGCTCCGTTCTTTCGCTATTTTGGAAGCTCGTGGAACAGACGACAAAGATTGGACCTGCCCGCTTTGGCCCGCAATCCCAGTCTGGTGCCGTCATCGAATTTGGCAGATCTGAATGAAACGACGACGACAAGTTTCCTTTCTTGTCAGTCTTCTGGGAATAAATTTCTTTCTTGTCAGTCTTCTTAGAATAAAACCTGACACCATGTAAAACCTGTACAAATCTTTGATATACCTGTACGCATCTTTGATATATATATGAAAAATGTGCAGAAAAATGAAAGATTGCATGGTTATGCAACACCCGTACGTTTAACCGTTATACCTGTGGTGTTTCTCTATAAAAATATATATTTATATAAATTTAACCTTTATACCTCCTTTATACCTGTGGTGTTTCTCTATAATAAAAAAATGTATTTATAAATAAATATTTACTTTTTAGAGAAACACCACAGGTATAAAGGTTAAACGTCAACAGACGGGTGTCGTAATAATCACGCAATCTTTAATTTTTCTTCACATTTTGAAGACACTAGGTACATGAAACCTTACTTTGAGGACGGGGTAGCAAACCTGGTCAGTGCAAGCTAACAGAAGAGACATGCAGGCTAGCTACTCATCTTTTGTGAAGGAAAGAAGCGATCGGTGAAGGGGGAGGAGGAGGAGGGAGTGGGGGTGGAAGAGAACAGTATACTTGAGATGAACACACTGGAGGATCTAGGTTGGCGATGTTGTTAGGGCTAAACTTGCTGCGGTTAGGTTGTTGTGTTTGGTAGGGTGAAGTCGTTGTTAGTAGGGTTGGGGTTTGACTGGTTAGTTTTGGTATTGGTTAGGATGAAGGCTAGGGTTAGTTTAGACGGCTGGGAATAGGTTAAAGTTAGAGTTAGGCCAGGGCTGGTTAGGGTTAGGGGCAAGGGTTGGTTACGGTTTCAGTATTTAAATAATAAAGAATCTATCAGTTTTTCATTCTGTTTCTATGCTTTAGGTTGTGAGGCAACGAAGGCAGCCACACTTCGGGTTTTTCGCGCGGAATATTCTTCGCTATGTTCTGATTGGCTGAATCTGCTCGTGTGATTGGCAGCCCGGAACAGTCTATGTTGTAAATGTTTCATGTTAACTTTCACCATTGCAATCACTGAGTGGTCGTCGTGTGTTTGCGGCGCACGTCGGCAATAGAACAGAGACGAGCTAACTAACGACAGTAACTATGCTGTAATGGTAGCAAATACCTCCTCGACAACAACAGCGACGCCAAGTTTGTCGCCACAGCGATTGTCTAATATATAATAGTCTCTATATGTTTGTTTCATAGGTTTGTAGTACATAGCCCTGATAGAAACCTATGTGGTTGACTGGGCTCAAAGTACCAACTAACTAACTAACTGTCTCCACAGATACTATATTATAGCCTATATAGCTTACTGCCTAATACATCAGCGTACTGAAATTCAGGACAGAGAAGCCAGTCTGTTTCAGTCTGAGGCTATATATAGGTCACTGATTATTGGCGGATAAGCTGGAAGTTCGAACCGGCCTAAACTGAACGGGGAAAAAAGGATGTAAATAAGTAAACATGGTGCTTAACGTCCACAGAAACCATAAGGCTTATTAGGGACGGGGAGAAGGGGGAGGGGGGAGGGGGTATGGAGGTGGGGGGAGAGGGAGATTATATACCTATCGCTACACTGTCACCACCAGAATGACTTCTGCATTAAGATGGGCAGCGATGAGAGCCATTTTAATGTTTCAGCAGGAAGTGATGGACAAAGTCACAGGACAGTGTCCACAAACCACAACCTTTTTGAAGAGAAAGGAGAGCCGAAGCGGTATCGAACCGCGGTCCGTCCGCTTACCAGCCTAACGCCTTACCGCTAGGCCAAGCCGGCTCACAAAAGATGTACCTCTGGTGGGGTTTATGTACCTTCTGTTTACATGCAAGCCGGACTGTGAGAGTTACCGTAGGTGACTCAGGTCTTTGCTGTTGTACGTGTGTGACATCTTTCGAGCGCTAATTAACTCCCCTGTGTGTTGATTCAAACTGAATGGGACAAAAATGCTTCCCACCCGAGACTCGGTTGGATAGAGTGGCCAATCATCAGCCAAGACCTGGAGTTATGAGCCAATCCCGTGCCGGGCACTTTGAATATTCATGAGGCCAGTCATCTCCATAGTGGCCGCTAGACACTTTCTGTCGGAAAGTGGCCAAACCGTACTTATTGCCCGGGGTTGTCAAGGAGTTAAATATTATGTCTGCGATAAAGTACACTCCGATCACTTGCGTGTTATTTTTCCTTTCCGTTTTAATTCAGTTGTAGTTGTTGTTGCTGCTGCTGCTGTTGTTGTTGTTGTTGTTGGTGGTGGTGGTGGTGGTGAGTGTGTGTGTGTGTGTGTGTGTGTGTGTGTTGTGTGTGTGTGTGTGTGTGTGTGTGTGTGTGTGTGTGTGTGTGTTTCAGTCACTTGTGTGTGTATGTGTGCAGTCATTCAGTTTTAGCATTCTGTCCACTACGAGAAGCGGTATAAAGGGATGTAACCCGCAGAGACGACGAGTAAGCAGGCCTATAAATGATTTACGCGCGTGCGTGCGTGTGTGTGTGACCCAAGATACGATCAGTATGATTCTACGTAATCCGCGACGTGAGTCATGTTGCCTTGTCAAGCTAACAGACAAGTGTCCATACGTGCAGTGCAGTCTTATCTCGGGCACTGTCTTTGTGAATTTACTCCGCGCAGTTGCTGCAACAGAAGTACACACTGAAGTTGCTTCGCACTGACACAAGGCACGTTGAATGGACTCGAGTAGTGTACAGTTAAGCTCATTACTTTCTGCTCTGTTACTTCAACAGGTTCGAAAAACTCGACGAGGAAAGCCGTGTATCACAGCTGCCGTCAAGGCCCATATAGACGGACTTCATCAGTGTCACAGTAAATTGCTGGCCGGAAGAAAAAAATCTTCATGGGACGGACAGTTTCTCCAAAAAAGACAAGAAACGATCAGTGCTTTTAACATTGTTGTTCTGGCAGTGGCTGACGGTCTCTTCGGTCTTGGACAAGCTATTCACGTTTCCCCACCCATCCTTCCCTTTCCCCGTCCCTAATAAACCTTATGGTTTCTGTGGACGTAAAGCACCACGTTTACTTACTTACTTGCAGTTGTATCTGCCGGTCTGGCAGCCACTGCACTGGCGGGTTTCAGTGGGGATTTATGTAACTGGGTTGATGTCACGTTTCTCTGATGGCTGTTGGCCAAAACACTTTCACTATCTCTGTCCGACCTTCTCATTCTTCTGCCATCGGCTGAAGTTCGTCTCGTATAATCTTGACGTGGACATCTTAAACACGACAAACGTTTTTACCAAATTAGCCTCTGCGTTCTGGTACCGCAGCTAGAGTTCTTTAGGGTACCAATCAATGATGACCACACAAACACACACCAACTCACTCACTCACTCACTCAATAGTCCCTGGTTCGTCAGAACAACGCCGAGTGGTCAGTAAGGCACCAGGTTCAGAATCGATACGTTGCAGGTTCGAGTTCCTGTGTGGGTAGTACCCCCCACCCCCAACTCCCCCGCCTGTAGCTCGTGTGCACGAACCCAGCCTACACTGGGCCAGCCAAGAGCCAGGCACACTTTTAGACTTCCAGGGTGAAAACTGACGGGCTGGTTCGCGAGATTGGAGATTGGAAATATTTCGCGGCAAGCACTTCGGGATGTGTTTCATGAAACGTTTCCGGGATGCTCTAGTGTTTTTTGTTCTTTTTTTACTAGCCGGCAACATTTTCTGGTAAAGCTAATTAGAAGTGAGCTGCAAGTCACGTTGTTGCCATTTCAAAAAGAAGAAAAAGAAGAAGAAAGGAGTGCTGCCCTTCCGTGTGAGACCACTCGAAGACCATTTATTTTTGCCTACATCTAAATGCCGCAGCTCTTATAACAGGTCTCGCCATATTTTTGTCATCTGAATCTCACTCACTAGAATAAAAAAATCTTGATGAGTCGCGATGATTTTTTTTGTTTTGCTCAATAATGTGCCGTGACTGACACATCGCCTACAGTGAAGTTACCCCAGTGCCATTTGTATAGTTTGCACACGGCTGTCCAACAGTGATGGTACGGAGATGGTATTGCCAGGCAAGAGGGCAGTTTTGTTCTGAAGGCGAGATCTGCTCATGCACATTTAACCCGTTCCTCACGATTCATCACAGATAGGCTGGAAGAGGCTGTACGTTATAGAAACGCATGGTGGAATAATGATTAGCTTAATGATGGTAACTGGTATTAAAACGCATATTATTTTTTAGTATGTTGCCCCACCCCTCTTTAAAAAAAAGCAAAAAAAAAAAAGCTTTCACGCCGAACCCGATATGAACACTGCGACTATTTCAAGTAGACTGTGTGTTGTACAGCAGGCCCAATACAGTGTCGATGTCGTTGTGCCATTTGGCAGGTGGTGTGGGCATAAAAAATTAAAGCCTTGAACAGTCAGAAGTATCTCAAACACCCGATCAATTCTTGGCTCGGTCTCTCCTCTGCTCTGTCGCGGCCTCAGGTCTCTATCTGCCTGGTTTTGTGTGTCTGTTTTTGTGTTTGTGTTTGAATTTGTGAATTGTGAGCGGCCTGCTTGAGACATTAACGATGAAGGCCAGGTCGGCGGGTGAAAACTCCCACAAACCTGCAGTATGCGCCTCCCTCATGACTGCCCATGTCCGACCGTTCCAACGACTGCAGGCACTGGCGGTCGCAGTGTAGGTCAAGTGGATTAGGGTTATGGATCTTGGTGAACGGCTCTTAGTGAAATGTTTGAACGCGGTCGGCAAACAGCGTTCTCCGATGCGATGCGCGGCATCGGGAAGAGAGATGCACACTGAACGATTCCTGAAATCTTCCAACACAACTACAGTGGCACAGTTTTCCAAAAAGGCACGGCTTGTTCTTGAGGCAGGTCATTCAGGGGCCCCTTCGCTGCTACTGGTAGGCCAGAAACAGCCACGCTGACGTCAGTTGACCGTCTTCCGAATGAGAAAAACGTTTTTACCTGCTTGAGATCAAGGGCAGAGCACCCTTCGAGAGAGCGAGCGAGCGAGAGATAGAGAGAGAGAGAGAGATACACGCACACACACAGCCAGATGGACAGACAGGCTTGATACTGACAGTTAAATTAACAGGATTTATCAGATTTCTTATACATAAAATAATCGTCAATCGTCACCTGCAGTGTAATGAACATTATTGCAACAGGTAGTAGTAGTAGTAGTAATTGGATTTTAATGTCCTGTCAACCACACAGGGTCACCTCAGGACAGTCAAACTCATAAGCAAATACACATTTCTAAACTCTTCTCACATATATATCTCAACCCTCTGTCAAGTCAATCTACAAAACCAATCATTTTGCAAACATAAAACATACATACACAAACATCGGACACAAATTTTCAAAGAGTTAGTCCCTTCAATATTACCCCTGTTGAAAGAGCACATAAGGCTAGGACATGCTGGTATCGTCGACCATTCCGTCTAATTTATCGATACCAGGTTAAAGAAAAATATAAAAAAGGAATGGACAGACACAATATAAAAATAAAAAAATGTATTATAAATGCATAATGGCAAATACCAGTGCCAGCAAGCTGCACATACCAGCTACCAACTATCATCTAGCTGCTCAACAAGAGCCATACAAAAAAGCCTAACTCTTAACAAAAAATATTTGAGAGTTTTCTGGAAAAAAAGTCAGAATGGACCATTAGCAGAAAAATGACAAGACAGAAAGAGCAAAAGGACTAGGCAGAAAAAACAAGAGAGGAGATAGGAAAGGGGAATCAAATGACAGCCCTGAGATTCCAGACAGGAGGATGACATCAGACATTCCCGGCCTCCCTTCGGGAGATTGCAACAGGTATGGATTTGAAAACAATATTTGTTCACCACAGTTTCTTCTACAAAACATATGTGAACTGGTTTGGATTTAAGTGCCAAAAGTTAAAAAAATTGAATTTGCAGATACTGCAATATTCAAACATGATCCAAGGTTGTTGTTTTGTTTGAGCTTTTTTGTTTCTGCTTTTCCAAAATGTCACTCTGATATAATGGTAATGGTTGACTGGGTATAAAACCACAAATTACTTACTCTCCAAAATGTTTGATTGAATTTTGTGGGTTTGTTAGTTCCTGAATTTTGAACATCTCGTCAACAGCACAGAATCACACATATAAAATTCATCCATACCAGTTTGAAAAACAAGTTACCAAATCATAAACAAAAAGCTGGCCCACGCTTCTGAACACAACACTGAACAGTCAACAGCAAACGCACTCAAGTCAAAATAGTAACAAGCAACCTCAACAGTTACATTTTATTTATTTACAGCTGAACAGAAATGTTTTCAGGCAAGCTACTGAACAATCAGCTCTTAGCATTTTGCGTTGAAAGTTGATAGCAAGGCCACAGAATCACATCACACATTCCTGTTAAAGCAGTTTCAGTTAATGCATTACACGTGCACACACACGACTGCATATACATACACACATCAATTATGCATTGAACCACACACACACAAACATGCACACACACTGCTCATGCTCCCCTCAGCCATTCTGCCTCATGCATCATAATCGTCATCCTCTGCTTTGCGCTTGAGCGGGTTGAAGGAGATGGTGGACACTGGTGCTGAGGAACCAACAGCTGAGGAGGAGGGAACGCTTGTGGAGGATGAAGTTGCAGAAGGGAGGAGGGAGGAAAAGGATGAGGAGGAGGCGGTGGCTGACTGGGTCACCATCTGAGCGAGTCCTGAGGCGCCAATCCCAGCTGCTGTAGCAAATATTGTTTGGCAAATATAAATCATTTGCACGATGCTGATATTAGCACGGTCCCACAATATTGCTAGCACCATACAGCCCCTGTGTCCACATACAAATTGTGTTTGCGTGTCTACAATCTGAGTCTCTTGTGTGTGTGCATGTTTATCCACAGATTTTTCAATAAATAAATAAAATCACCAACTTTTGAAAAACTTTCAGGACCATTTTTTTCTCTTCTAAATTCAAACTCAGTGTAACAGATTATTCATCTTCATTCATCACAGGCTATCCACATATGCTGTCACTCCACACATTTCAGAGGTCCAAGTACTGTCATTTCATGATTGTAGTTTACATATATATATATTCAACAAACAGCCAATGTTCAAAAATATCTAGCTAGTTATTCTTAAAGTCGGGGAATTATTAACTTGTCAATTTGACAGGTAATTCTAAATTCACAGACTTTGAAAGACCTCAGTTAAATGACTGATATTTCAAAGACTTTCAAGGCCTTGAAAATGGTGGATCATTTCCCCATAACTTTCAAATAGCTTCAAAGACCAAAAGAACCTGGATCGAATAACTAACATAGGACTGATGCCACTGAGAGCTCAGTTTAGTCTAAGACTGCTTCACAAGGCCGCAAGTTCATCATCCCATAAACACTGCAGATTATCCAAACCACTGTCGCACGAAGCACAGAGGACAAATGAGAAGAGCAACCCACCCTGGCCAGTGTTGATGCGTATGGTGGGTTTGGGGGTGGCCACAGCGGGTTTGCTGATGATGGTGACCTGATTGGCTGACACAGCGCCCGAAGACCCTGCCTTGGGCACCATGGTTAGGGACGGCCCTCCGCTGCCACCAATGTTCTTCACTGAAAACGTTTTTTCTTTAAAGACAACGTCTGCCAACCCTCCACATAACATCACAATGAAAACAAGTAATGCACAACATTCACTACAATGTCACATGCCTAAACATGAACACCAATGAAAATGTGATGCAGTCTCCATTGTTTAAAACCATAACTCGAGTTTGAGAAACTGTGACCTTTAATTGACATATTTTATTAATCAGCTGTCATATTTCTGCCTAAATTTGAGAATATTTGAACAAATTGGTCTTACATAAACAGTGGTTAAGAAACCGCATTTGCACACATGAAAGTTTTGTGACGAACACCAAGCATTACAACATTACACCGCTATTCAAACTAATATTTTTTCATCCAAGTTAATACAGATCTAACATCTAACAGTACCCAGTAGGAGCTTGTACTGCTCTGTAAAGAAATTGGTCCCCTACACAGAAGAAGAAGAAGAACACACAAATTATATGTGTTAGATATTCAAAACTGATACCCACCAATTCCCTTTGTAGATGAAGAAAGGCTTATCCTCTGCTGTGATGGCAAGCCAAACTGATACCGCGGCTGTGAAACAGGCTGGAGAGCAAGAAAGAAAATCACCTGTTTTCAACCATTTTGACGTCATACTACTGGTACCAATCTTTTAAACATCCTTTTAATTATTCATATAATTTAAAGGGCATGGTGGAATTTTTCTTTGGGATTTTTTTTACACTAGCAATTATGTGTGTGTGTGTGTATGTGTGCAGGCATGTGTGCCTGTGCATCTGTGTATAGCTCCAATTCAATCTGTAAAAAATACAAGTATCATGAAAAAAATACTGGTAGTGTGGTTTTCCATGCTGATGTGCAGCTCTGCTATGAACAAGAACCTGACTTTGGTCGGGAGAGGCAAAATGGCATACACTTATGTACACTGACTCTCCAGTAGGAGAATGGCCAAAGTACATTGCATGCACAAAAAATCTGACCTGGGTTTGCTTGTCAGTGAGCTTTGTTTTGAGAAAGAATTTGACTAATATTGTAATATCTTTCTATAATGTCAGTCTACTGACATTTTGTGTGTCCTCTTTTTATGGAGGTGGTACAGCTGTTTTTAAGGAGATGAACTGTGTGTGTGACCATTTTCCATTCCCCAGCTACATTATGTTTTTGAGGGTGGACCTAGTGTGTGCTACAGTTTTGTGCATCCTACCAATGGTACGACTGCCAATGCTTGGGTTTCTAAATGTGCATGTACATTTATTAATGCATGCAACTGCACACAACATACAAGGGTCATATGTATACCAGAAGACCATATGAACACCGGAGCAGAGTCTGCACTGAAAGATCCACTCTGGGAGAAAAATCCCTTGCTGCACTGGGGAGTTGAACCTGCATCAGCACCATGCCAGACCTGATGTTTATCCAGATCAACTACACCCATGTGCTGATTCATGTTTCAAATCTTGGCAGCAGAGTCAAACCATAACCAGAATCAAAAAGACAAAGATGGCCACCTTCTTTGAGGATTTGAGCCGGAAGTTTGGAGCAGTTAGACAGTAGCGATCAGGCAGCAAGCGTGGACCACCATAGGGTTTGATAGTTGGCAGAGGCTGGCTGTTCTTTTGACGTGCAATCTCTTGCAGCATCTGCATAACAAACAAATGTAAATGTACATAGTACACACATTAGCATTTGTGTGGCTTACCAAGAGTGCCAACTGCCTGTACTTGTCTTGGCCTCCTAAACAATGCAATTTGGGTACAACAATGCAAAGAAATTTATCTTGACCATCTTGTTCCTCATTTGGGTTTGCACAGTTACAACTGAAATCATTTGGGTTTGCACAGTTACAACTGAAAATATTACTTTTATTACAATATTAGCTTGCTTAACTAGTCACAACATACACACAACTTTACCTGAAGCAACCCCCCCCCCCCCCCCCCCACCTCCCAACAAAATGCCCAACACCAATAGCATCTAAAACAAGAAATAAGAAACTAAACAAGAAAACAGACACACAAAACCAACAAATTCAACCAGGCAATCCCCTCTCCCATTCCCCAACAGATACACACAAACAACAAAATCAAACTAACTTTGCAATACATACATTGCAAATAGGACTTACATCTCTGGGAGGTGGGTTAGTAAAGGAGCGCTCTGTACGGCACTGCACAGCTAGCTTGACATCTTCAGCATCCAGATTTTTCTTGTTGGCATGTTGGGAGTACACTTTGGCATCATCCAGAATATCTGTTACATAATCTGCAACAGAAAAAAGTCACAACGGGGCGTAGGGTCTAAAACTGTAATTTATGTAAACACTCCACCTGTCGGGAGTTAGGTTCTTTACGACTCAGCTAGGTAGTCCCTTGTTTCTGATCATGATGACACTGATATAGTGATAACGTTCCACATATCATCTGCTTTGGGCCCTCTGCAGGGCACTGCACAGTAAAACAGGAACTGAAAAGTGAAATTATGGAAAGACAAGACTGCTATAATGTGTTAATGTTCAACATCCACTTTTGAAGACCATCCACCCTTGAAGACTCCTGTGGGTGTACTGTCCCAGACATGCAGAGTCAAGGGAAATGATCCATCAAAAATGGCTTGTGTCTCAGAAGATCTGAAGTGCTGAGAAGCTTGAAGCACTACCTGCTACTGCCATGACAAAACCAGGGACATCACACAATCGATCGCCTCATGGAAACAGGCACGGAAAGAGGAAGCACTTGACATATATGTGTGTGTGTGTGTGTGTATGTGTGTGCTTTATAAAATCAACAGATGTGTGTGCAAGTACTGTTGTTCCCGGCATACGTGATCTGTCGTGATATTTGTTACATTGTTAATGTTAGTGTCCGTAAAAGCAAGAGATAACTCCTTCTGCATTATGGGTAAGAAAATGGGTACGTACGATATGTAAATTCAAGCATTTGGTTTATGAGTCGCGGTTCATATTCCACCACGCCCATGTCTTTGAGAATTGCTGCCATAACTTGTGCATCTCGCGGAGTACTCTTCGCTGCGGTGGACGCCATTTTGTCTCAATGGCCAATAGAAAAACTGCAACCGGAAAACCAACGACAAGAACGATACCTAAAAGTAGGAATGGAAAAAGCAGACGACGCAGCTGGTCATTCCGAAGTTCTGGCTAATGTCGCAGACTCATTCATTTGCATACAGGTATTTGCCTGTTGTTGTTGTAGCGTTCCCCAGCTGAGTACTCAGGGGGTCACCCGGTATATGCAACTGTATATTCAATATGGTGAGAGGATTGCGTGTATGATTTTTTTCTATTTTTTTTCGCAGTTTCACTCCTTTATTACCCCACTTCTGACCGACATGGGCTGCCACGCACCACATTCGGACGATTCATCTCCATTTCTGGAGGGTGGATGCTATCATGCAAAACACACGGCTAACGTGAGAAATTGCTGCTGCTTCTTCAGCGGCTGCTGTGTGTGTGAATGTGTGTGTTCGCATGTGGGGTGTGTTTATATGTGTGTGCATTTGTGCGTGTGAGACAGTGTGTGTAATGACATTGTAGGTGTTTGGGTGTGAGGTGTTTGAGTATTGTACACATTTACAGAACTTGCCCTCTTTTGTGTTTTTGCTGAATGTCACGATTTTGAACTTGTAATTTTTTTTACAGGGTTTAGTGTGCATATGAGTTATTATTATCATCATATGGTATAACCTGTGTGTCAAAGCTTTCAGCAGCTGCAAATATATATAATATAAAAGTCTATTACTATAATTATATATCAGTTGCTAAAAAAAAAGTTTTTTTTTTTTTTAAATTGTAGCACAGCAAAGCAAAATCGTCACTTCTTTTTTGTTGTTGTCATTTGCCTGTACTTTAAAAAAAAAATTGCAGATGCAACTGATAATTCCGTATGTGATTACCTGAATATTTTTGCGCTTTCCCCTGGTTTCAAAGCTGGAATGGGGCACAATGTGAACTAAAGCTTTTCTATGGCTGCGCAAAATGTTGATTATGCTTCTCAAACAGCGGCTAACATTTTGGATTTTAAAGTATGACAAATGTCTCTCTTTGGTATCATGTGATTGCACAGTACTCACACACCAAAACAACTGTTTTGGTATACACCAGTGGATGGGTGGTTGGGGTGAAACTCACTTCAGGAAAAACAGACCTGAATGACAAACATGTCTGAATATAGAAACAAGAGTTGGCTTTGACTGTTAGTCACAATTTATTGCCGATACAGATTCATGCCAAAAAATACAACTCTCAAATAAATTTATGCATATTTTATATTAAAAATAAAACAGGAAGAAGGAAAAACAGGAAACTCTTCTCTGCTGCATATTATTTCAGATATTTATGGCTGGCCAATAACAACAAATGGTTCAGTAAGCAAATCACATTCTTGCTAGCTAGGTAATATCAATGCAAGGTCATATGTCATATCAGGGTCAGATGTCATAATAATAATAATGGGTACTCATGGCATCAGACTCATATTTACCCTAAGCATTTACACATTCTTATACATATATTGACAACAAAGATTTGATGCACACACACACACACACACACACACACACACACACACACACACACACACACACACACACACTCTGGTATCTAGAGGCAATGGGGCTAAAGAAAATGTTTTTGAAAAAGAGAAATGCCAGGCATCAGTCAGTGCATACAATTGATAATAATATTGGTAATAATACTGGACAGGTGTTCAAGTGGATGTGGGTTTAAACTCTGGTAGGGAGAGTAACCATCCTCTCCAGTTTCAGGGAGGTGGACTTGCTGTCTAGTCCTTCAGGTAAAACAGCAAATGTCCCATGGCTAACCTGCATGTGCACTGCAAAGGAACCTTGAGCAAGCTGGCCTGAAAACATTGAAATTAAATTATACAAAACACACCTGAAAACATTGAAATTAAATTATACAAAACACAGTCTATTTGCAGGCTCTGTATGGTGGTCTAACCAATATCCATGCCACGTAAGTGCTTTTCTTGCTTCATATCAGAGCTCTTCAGGGTGCAACCATGTTGGTTCGCTCATTGCCAGTGAAGAGCAGAAAAGGGTTGGCTGGCCATAATAATAGTAATAGCAGTCATTTGCATAGCACCATGTGTCACTGAAAAGGGTGAGCATACCATGCTTTATGCGATCAACAAAAATGTATACATAAAACCTAAAAACAGTATATAAACATAATATTGTATTCCTCAGACACAACACCTGCACACCCACACATCACTAATGTAAACTTCTTCCAACAACCAGTCTTGTCAAAGACGTCACAGTGACAGACAGACACACACAAAATGGCACCACTCAAAATCCATTCTTATTGAAAAGGCCCAGAACAATACTTCTCTTGGTGTCCCCTTTAAAGAACCCATAGTCTCTCTCTCTCTCTCACACACACACACATCCTTGAAAAAATGTAAAAGGGATTACATAGGCTGGATAGTGTGATCAATCACATGAAAAACAGCTGCATGCCAATGTGGAAAAGAAAACCAGCACAAAAGGGGCATTGCAACATCATAGCTGAATGTTTTCTGAATGGTATAGCAGGTGGCTGTTCAGACAGCATCAGGTAAGGCCGAGTTACTTGGGTATCAAACACACGACACACACACCATTTTCCTCTTTATGAGGCTGAAAACACTACCAAAGGTCCGATTTTCCCTTTTGGGATTTCAAAAACATGCAGCAATTTGTCTACAACTGCTTCATTTGATACAATGACTAGTTTCTTTTCGTTGACTTCAGCACGTTCTGAAACTGCTTACGGAAATGAGCAAGGGTACCAGTATGCTGCGGCCATACCGGTATATCACACTGAGAAAAGTAATTGCCAAAGTTTACCAGTATACTGGTCATGCCGTATAGCTCTAATGATGCAACCAAAGTCTCCCATGGGAACACCGTCCAGTAGAGAAAAGAACGTATGCAACATAACTGGTCACAGCATTCTCTTTCCTCCTGCACTTGGATCAAAAAGTACTGGTGTCATAGGAATTTACTGCCTCTAAACTGTGGAAGAAATAAAGTCAAAGCCAGTCAAATGTATGTAATTATTACCGCTGCATAGTGTAAAACAAAGGAGAGTCAGTGGTGCAGAGAGAGAGAGAGAGAGAGAGAGAGAGAGAGAGAGAGAGAGAGAGAGAGAGAGAGAGAGAGAGAGAGAGAGAGAGAGAGAGAGAGAGAGAGAGAGAGAGAGAGAGAGAGAGAGAGAGAGAGAGAGAGAGAGAGAGAGAGAGAGAGAGACAGACAGACAGACAGACAGACAGAGAGAGAGAGACAGACAGAAACAGAGAGACATACAGTGAGAGACAGAGACACAGAGAGAGATAGAGAATGCACACGACTGAAAAAGTGTCCATAAGAAAGGATTTTTGCAGACACCAGCTAAGTGACTAAAGCACTCGCAGGACTCCCATCAGTGAGTATTTTAAAGGGGTCTGTGGATGGCTTAACATCCAGCTCAAAGTCCCAAGAGGACCCTGCGCAGCTGATGGGACAACAAAAGCCAAGAATGGACTAACCAATCCAGTTGACAGACAAAGAGCAAAAAATTGAGGATGATTTGTATACAATGGTTTGCACACAACAGAGCTGCACTATGGATGTGTAACCAAATCAGTGTCAGTTCAATGCACATCGTGACGGTGAGGTGAGTGGTGTGTTGTAACAACTGCAAAAGAATGCCTAGATCACTAGGCCTTGTTCTTTAAAAAATGAACACAGGAGATTATTTCATTAATAACAGGCAAATATGCAATAGCATAAATCAAACCATATGTATATATCATGAAAGCACAACAGAAAGATAACAAAATTTGTAATACAACAAAATATGCAGAAATATACAGTTACATATATTTACATATATAAGGACCATTAAAAATCATCATCATAAGATGTAGAGAGGAAGGTTCAAATAACGCTAAAATGCTGCAAAAATACTTTTAAAATGCTCAAGACTGACATCGCACTCAGCAGGACAGTTGGGTTATATCTAAACAAGTTTTCTTTTTAAGATAATATTGTTTTGCATGTGATCTCACACACAAGGGAAACTGTAAAGCAAAATTTCACATGGACTGACAATC
The DNA here is from genome assembly GCA_018857735.1 of Alviniconcha marisindica. Lineage (NCBI taxonomy): Eukaryota > Metazoa > Mollusca > Gastropoda > Provannidae > Alviniconcha > Alviniconcha marisindica. The sequence continues at coordinate 543,766 of JABMCL010002735.1, forward strand.
ATAAAAAAATAATTGGGGTGAGGGTGGGAGCAGGCAATGTGCAAAATAGATCCACAAAAAAACCTTCAAAATGAACTGAAGGGCAAACAAATTTAACTGGATGTCAAACAGGAGAAATCAGATGCAAGTATATTTCTCCTACACAGTGAGTGACTTGTTTCCCTCGGTGTCAGATGGCATAAAGTCACTATGTGTCTGATGGCATAACCAATGGTACAGAGAGAGGGGAAATGCTGCAAAGAGATGAAAACCCAAAGGCACAGCTGTTGCACTCAAAGAAAAGACGTCTCATTGAAATTCTGCGCAGAGATAAACTCACTTTTCCAAAGATTATTGCTGGCACTTACAGTAGGTATTTAAAGTCTGACGATGGCCAGTGAGATCAATGAAAAGTCCCTGACCCATTACCAGCTAGGGCCATACAATATACTGTGAACAAGATTGCCTTTTCTTCTTCTTTTTCTTAGTGGGAAATCAGACGACTTCAACTGTCAGCACAGCAGGTCAGGAAAGTTTTCTGGGTGGTCTAACTTCTTTTTTTCTGTTCTATTTTTTTGTTTTGTTTACTTTCATTTTTTGCTCTTCATTGCTTCTTCTTTATCCAAATATATATATATGTATATTAATAGTCAGAGCACAATTCACAAGATCAAATATTTTTCTAAACAAGGCTGATGACTGACACATTGTAGAAAACCTACACAGTCACAGAGAGAGATGTGAGGGGGGGGAGAGAGAGAGAGAGAGAGAGAGAGAGAGAGAGAGAGAGAGAGAGAGAGAGAGAGAGAGGAGAGAGAGTCATGATCACCTACAGATGCTTTGGCCTGTTTTGTAACATTTCATCAGTGTAGAATAGGCTGGCTTCACTCACACACAGAGAAAACCATAAGAAAGAAGAAAAGGAACTGGCCCTTGTACAATGGATACATTGCTATTTAACTGTACTACATATTGCTGTTTAACTGTATTGAAACCTGAAGCCTCCCACATGACAACACCTCCAACATAGGAGAAAAGCAGCTGAAACAAAGAAACATTTCATCAAAACAGGAAGGTCCACAGTCTGTGCACTCAAGGATACAAGGCATAATTTTTTATGTATCATACACACACAAAAGGACTTGTAACAGACCTAGCTATGCTGACACACATATTTATTATCAGAGTGTATGACCGATAAACATGCATCAGCCATATAATCCAAGCATAATCAGCAGGGGATGCCTAAAATTAATGAGCTGTGCTGCCATTTCCAATAAAAGAATAGGTGATGAATTTTGCCCTTTTCATCAGGAATTATGTGTGAATTTGTGAAAAGCATGGTTCAGTCAGAGATAAGGACATTTTGTTTTTTTGTTTTTATGCTAAAACAAACAAACAGTAAAAACATCAACACAAGTACATGTACAAAATGTCTAACAGCACAGTAACATGTAAAACACTAATCAGGATCTTAAAAACAACCAGAAAAAGTCCATCTGCTGCAAAAGTGCAAACAGTAACAAGAAGATCAAATATGAGTGAACTTAATGTGTTGAAGAAAATGCTGTCTAAACTCTCCAATGACCTCTTTCATCCCTGCACTGATTGACCAAAAGTGTGCATTCCAATACCAGAAATCAAACATGTTCTAAACTCTGTGATGCACCTGCCATGTGCTTTTATCCCACAGTTGGAAAGTCCGAGAACATGCTGCACACTGCAAATTTAATCAAACACCCAAATCTCAGATTTTTCTGTTGGTGCAAAGCATCACATGGCATAGACTACAAACCTAAGCTATTGTGGATTCAAGCAAAGTCATCACTAACATACCCAACTTATAAATTTAATATAAAATCAATGGGGTCGTTTTAAAACAAAATCTCAGTTTAAAGTTTTTCGTTTTGATTGTTGCTCCACGTGTGATGTGAATTATTTTAGATTCTGTGATGTTTGCCTGCTCAGTGCCTTTAATGAACAGTCAACAAACGCTTCATCTTTATTATTTGCTTTGTTGTAAAGTCTGTACCAAGTGCTGACCCATCTCTGACTACAGGCACTCCACAACTCTTCAGCACTACTCACCTACTGCTGCAGGTCAGAGAATTAATGGTTCTGTTCTATGCAGAAACTACGCATTGCTATTTTGATGCAGGTTTGTAGCTGGTTGTCTAACGCAGCAGCCTAAGAATCCATGGCCAGGGTTTGATTCCTGGATGTGACAGAGTGACAGACAGTTTTTCAGTTCTTCTCAGTCAACACTTCTACAGACACATCAATGTCAGTCTCACATTCTAGTGCAAAGCACGCACTAAAACCACTGCACATGCTAAAGATCCCATGTCCATCTTTTGATTCGCCCTGATACAACCGTACCGGTTGACTGGGCGTAAAACACCAACTTACTTACCATCTTTTGATAAGAGAAGGCTCAGTGACTGGCGGAACAGAAACACAGGACCAGGTATAACAGCAGCAGAATAATCAAAATGATGATTGTGGCCACTCTGAGATGGAAAAAGCAAAAGCTGGAGCTCCTTTTCTAGCACCAACTTCAATCAGATCAATCCACTCAGTACAGCTTAGATCAGCACAGCATCCTAGTGCTCCACAGAGACCATGTGTACAACGTCCTTCCTCTCAGAAGTTTCCCCAATGCTGCCTTTGAAACAATTTCCGAAATGCTGCACGTTTTATTATGAAATGTGTTGAACGTTTTTATGTAATTGTAAATGATGAGCCAGAAGGTAAATATCTCTGCAGAGGGACAATAAAGTTGAGTTGTACTGTACCAATGTTAGTCTCATTTATGCTGGCCTAATTTCAGCTTTCATAGCAGACTGTCCCTGTCAGCTGCCATCTCTAAGCCTCTCTCCACAAGGTGATCAATGGTGTGATGTTTGTAGTTTCAAGGTCAACTGACACTGATGGTCAACAAGGAAAATCTACCATTAAGATGGAGTCATTAACAGTTGCTATCAACAGTTAAGAAGGAAGATCTACAAAAAAAAAAGACTGGGTCAAACAGGAGGATGGAGTGCGACCTTGAGCTGGCCTGGTTTATTTTCAACAAATCTGAAACATAACAAAACAGACTTCATTCATCAGCAGCCATCACATAAACCCTTCAAGTCAAACATTCTGACGAGACAGTGACTTGAAATCAACCTGACAAAACACAATTCCCACATGAGGCAATTCCATCACACTGACTCGTAACAAATATTTTAAACAAGGAGAACAAGAATAGACAAAAGTATAAACAGACAGGTACACAGGCACTACTCATATAGTTATAGCAGCAACCAACTATTAATAAAAGCGTGAACCTTTGACATAAAAATAGAGCTTGGTGTGCTGTACAGAATTCAAATATAAACTACATCCATGTTGACAAAGCTCCAGCAGAAAAAGACAATAACAAAAACTACAAGCAATTCAAATCAAAAGTAAACCGGCAAGACCTACATTACACATGCACATACTCATATAGTTATAGATATAACCAATTATTCTTTGTAAATGCAACAAGAAGCTGCTGCCCCACTGCAAACAATGATACAATCTGATTGAATCAGATCACATCAACAAGCATAATTTAACAACTATGATTACATTTAAAAAGAGAGTTAAATGTTTACCTGTAAAATTAACTAAACACACACACACACTCACAACTTTATTGCCAAGTGACAAGAATAATGCACAAGGATCTGCTTGACAGTACCAAGCCTGGTACACCCACTCACACATTCACGCCAATCATTAAAAGAAAAAGTTATTATACAACAAAAGAAAACACAGGGGTAAAAAGTCATACACTGGTAAATGAAAGATTAGAACCGACATTAATCCCATGCATGTTAAGTGTGGCATTATTGCTTAGAGAAAAAGGCAGCAGTAAATATGTCCGATAAAAAAACTGCCTCCGCATAGGCCTACCTAGTAAAAATTGTTTTGTCCGACAAAGTTCTGTTAATGATGATAATCTACAATGAGCTAACTGACCTGACCTGACCTAACCCAGGGCTCACTATCACCTCCTTATTAACCCCACCTCTAATCCCCCCTCAGAGCATCCCTGCTGTGACTATATAAAACCCAGCAGACACAGGAGTGGGCCTAACTGTGTAGCCCAACAAACAATGTAACTAGCCTGTTACACCTGTGGAACAATACATGCACTACACACAACACGTGTGGTCAGGGGAAGCCACTCTGGATGAAAAGCCAGAGAAGAAGACAGACCATATTTGAAGAAGGAAGTAAAAAAGCTAGCGATCGGATCAAATGAATGGAAATGATGGAGACAGTGTGTGTTCTGCAGTTCTGGGTTGTGAAAAAGAAAAAAAGGGATCACAAGTGAGCCGCTGCAAAGGGTGATGAAACAGTGGGATGCAAGACTGAAGTTATGCAAGACCGTTGTGCAACTGCAGTTGACCCAAAGGTCAAGTCAGTGACACTGACAGGGGATGCTATCACCATATTGGTATATATATATATATATAATAATAATAATAGATCTTTTATATTATTATTAAGGTCACCTGTCATTTGTGGCTAAAGCAAAAGACCAGTAAGAAAAGACAGTTTACTAATGCACATAATCATCAGGGGTATAATTGTTAAAATGTAATGGATCGATTGTTGGCTAGTGTGTATTTGTGTAAAACATTTACTGCTCATCAACTAAGTATCACAAAAAGTAAGCCAATATAATTAAAGGATTAGTCTAAAAACAGTAAATGTATAAAATTAACAGATGAATTAAGCGAGAAAACAGACATACACTTTTACATTCAACACACAAGCAAGCAAGAGACAAACAAGCTCTTTTAAATTCTACTTGTAAGCAAGTCACATCATACAGCATTTTGATCTGATCAAAACAGCATTTATGCAGATAATACACAGTACTACACAGTATCTACAGGCAAAGATGTGCAGAGAATAAAAGTATGGCAGACGAAAAGTTCATCTTGGACTCAAGCCTGGTACAAGTTCTAAGCAGTATCTAATAATGCTTACAACAACTGGAACCAGAAGTCCTGTCCATAACCACAAAAGAACTTCACAAACAAAGGCATGGAAGATCAGTACTTTCGACAGCTGTCTGAAGTCAGATTTTATGTAGGACACGTCTGTGTGACTGTCACCACAGTTGAGAACAGTTTTCACTTCCTTTACAATCATTATACATTTATAATTGAATTGTCATATGTTTGAAATTATGGACCATGTCATCATCTTCAAGACTGTAACAGCAGCATACTGTTTCTGTTCACGATGACCCACCTGTAATCGGCAGAATCCAGGTAAGCTGCCACGGCAGGTCGAATCCTTGCTACACCATGCTGACTGTGTCTGCCACGTCCTGTGATGACATACAGGTGCTTGCGATTGAGGACCGGCTTCTGTTGAAATTCTGTACACAAAGCAAGGAATGCAACAACAAAGGCATCCTTTGACATCTGCTTGAACTGAGGTAGTTTTTTGCAATGAGTAGTTCACTTTCAGTTTCACCCATACGTAAACAGTCTGTAGTGCACAAAAAACAACAAAAAGATCTATGCGGTGTAACTTTACAATGGACTATGTGTAGTGCATGCTACAGGACATTAACTGAATTTAATTTTCTTTACAATGCTAAATAATGGTTGGATTGTTACCCACCCTCTGATATCTTTTTGTGTGGGTGGGTGGGTGGGTGGAGGATGGAGGGGGTGGGGGATGGAGGGGGTGGGGTGGGGTGGGGGGTGGGGGGGGCTGTTATTATCCAAACTTCTGTTACAGCTGTAGCAGGTGAAGTACCCTCACAGCCCTGTGACAGCATGGTCAGTGGAAGACTGGTGTCCTGGAGCAAAAGTGCCCTGCTTTTCGTTCTTCTGCCTTATTGCCGAGTATGATGAGTCTGCACCACAGGCACAGTGCCTCTAGAAACACACCTAGCCACACCTCACTAGGCAAACCATTAGAAATGTTACAAAATGTAGTACTTATGTGCGTAAACACCCTTGTGAGCAGCATTAACATAATGCAGATGCGCTTTTCTTGGGCATCATGATCAGCTGTAGTGCATAATTCTGGACCTTCCTAAAAAACTTCTATTAAAGTAAAAAAGGTCAGGAACATTCACAAAAAATACATTATTCTGAAAATAAACATTGTACTTTCAACATACTAATGCTGTAATGGCAAAGAAAACATGCAGCCCATCTTAGTGTGACGCTAAAACCACTGCTGTAAGGGGTCAGGAAAAAAGGGTCTTGCTCTGTCCAGATCTGTTGTTTTAATTAATTAATTGATCACTGTTACATGCTGCTGTTCTCTGCTCCTGAGTAGACTCACTGTGCTTTTGTCACATGTGATTCTGAATGAGCGACTGTAGCCTTTTACAGCATGTTTTGAATATCCGCTGAAGTGGTGTATTTACAGCACTACTTGGTTGTCACATGGCTGGTGCCACATAAAACTTCTATCGCAGCACATGTTCTGTGTACGCCAGGAAAGCTTGCCCATTCAGTCAAATTCACAGTCCAGAAACACTGCCTTAATGTTGCTGACAGTGATACACAGGAAGGTAACATGAAGTAATGAAGTCCACAGATTATCCATGCACATATCGGAGAGAGTGACAGATTTTTGTTTACCTTTTTCTTTTTCCTCTATCACCCGTTTCAATGCTGCTACAGCCTCATCAACGTGAAGTCCATGCAGGTCAAGGGTCATTTCCTGATCAAGCTTATCTTGCCTGAAAAATCACACTTTTCATAAAAACATAGAGTAGGCAGCACTGTATACCCATGCACAAAAAACAAACTGACTCTTGTCAAAGCTGTGTCTCTAGAAAGTAAACCAATTTTCTTAGATGAAGAACAACTCACATTCATAACTGTATAACGGGGTACCATGGATACAGAACGAGAAGAACTCCCATTCAAAACTGTATAATGGGGCACTGTGGGCACAGAAATTAAACGGGATCAAGAACAACAACTCACATTCAAAACTGAATAAAGGGGTACCCCCCTCCCAATCCCCTCAACAATAAAACACACAAAGCATAAAAATAAAAATAAATCCCACCCAAATACTGCATCTTTGGTGCTTGATGGGCCTTGAACACAATACCTTGTTTCCAACATTTTTTCTGATGCCCTCATGTTGGCTTCCTTCATCATCTTAAAGTGGTTTTGAGCCTGAAATGAACAAGCACATTTTTGTTTACACATCTGGCAGCTTACATACCTTGGCGTCAGCCTTTATATTGCAGAGCAGTGCATATCAGCGAGGTGACAAGTCTTCAACAGCAGTTCCTGTTCCATGCAGGATGAATAAAACTGATAGAGACACACATGCATAACCACAGTTATGTTTGTCAGATGGCACAAAAAGCTATTTCTCAACAGGGGTAAGTGCCAAACAACAACAAACAAGAACAACACAAATGTCAGACTTCTTGAGGTATGAAACTCAAGGTAAACTGTACAATGTGAGCTAAATTTGTGTTGCATGGTTTCTCAGAAATTACACAATAATGGAAGAATATTCCATCATCTCAAGACTATAAATACAAAAAGAAAGAAAACAAACAACCCACACCAACCCACACACAAATTGTTTTTTAACTCAGCACTTTTCCAAACTGCCCTGACAACATGCATACTGACAAACTGTATCTCCAAATTTAACATGGACCCACAAATCCTATAGCACTTCATATTCATCACATTAAACCCAATACACACCCAAATGCAACTTTTGAAAACAAAAGCTCCCCCCCCCCCCCCATGCAGATACATTATCATCACCTGAAAAAAAATCTAAAAAATCTTTCACAGTAACATGCTTACAGAAATTGAAGGCACATATATAATTATGTGTACCTTCTGGGAATAGAAGCTGGCAACATCTTTCATGCCTCTGTGGTGTGCCTCCTGTGCCTTGGTGAAGCAGTCTCTGCGCATGTAGTGGTGCACTGACGCTTCCCGACGCAGCTCCTGGTAGTCCAGGTCCAGACTGTCCCAGGCATCAACACGCTGGTACTGCTCCCCGGTCTCTTCAGAGGAACACTGTAATCAACATCAGTATTATTGTTTCAGAACCTGAAAAGGGAGAGGCATGTACTATACGCAGCAACAGAAGCTCTGAGATGAGGAAAGAAGGAAAGATGGAATGTTTTGTCATCAAAAAAAGAAAGACCAAGAAAAGCACAAATGCAAAGACACACACTTAGGACCTGTTTACACTTTCCGCATAGTGGGCAAAACTTGAGCCACAAATCTTTAAATTCTCATTATCGCCACAGGACAGCTGTCAGGGCCTATACCTGGCTGCCGTCTAATAAAGCCATCTGGTCTCTCGGTGTGCTGATGGTCTGCACCATCAGGCTGTTTTCAGGGATTCGGATTCCCCTTCTTCTTGGTCATGCAACCAATGTAAGATCTACTTCTGATCAGCAAAATCCAACATTTTTAAAAATGAGCACTTTTCCCAAGGTAGCCAGTAAATACTACTTCCTTGCGTATTGTTCAGTTGTTCATTTAATTAATACTGATATTTTGCATTGGGTAACATGACATTTCTCTTTGGATACTATTCAAGCCCCCCCCCCCCCCCCCCCCCCCCAGCCAGCAATTTTTTTATTTTATTTTTACTTTGCCTGACTGATATGTTATGAATTTGATCTCATTTTTCCATGCAATCATGTTTACAGTGAAGTTGCAGCACGGACCTGAACATGACACATGTAGACAGCGATCGGACAGGCAGTGGGCACTTTACATCTGAACAGTGTCAAGCAGGTGGGCACTTTAAATGCCCAGAGGTGCAAAGAATTGCATACACACATACTCTCCCTTTTTCCTTTGCTTCAGACTTGTCCATAGTCTTTCAAACTACATTTGGCATTCAGTTTTAACTAGTGGTGGAACTGTATCTGGGGACTTTCAGACATGACACAGACAACAATGAGCAGTCTATGGAATCTATGCAGATGGGGCAGATGCTGAAATGAAAAGTTCAGTCATGTGGAACAGCAGAGCTGCTTGTTTCAACTGTTTTCTGGAACAGGCCTTGTGAGGATCAGTCACAAGCCAATAAGAAGTGTATGCGAACAAATCATGCTTAAGGATTCAAACATGATTACGGTTGCGCATAATCACGTGCTCGTTTGCACACGCATCAAACTGCACGAGACACAAATGAGCCAGAAATAACGGAATGCAAGTGGCATACCACATCCCCAAAGCCCCATTGTTGTGCAGCTCTGCCTGCAGTGGAGGTGAGAGAATGAGTGTCCCCTCGAGTTGATGGCATCTCCAGTTTGTGAGAAACAGGCTGTTTTCCCCCTAATGCTCCTTCGATGACACTCACTGTTGTCTCCAGGCAGTAACTGCAGCACAAGAACACCCAAAACATAACCATGTTAGCCACTCTGTGTTGGGCGTTCAATAAAAGACAATGTCTGTTCAGTACTAATGGTGATTTAGTAGGTCATATTCTGAACAACGGCAGCAGTCCGGCCTAGTGCTATTAAGCCACACATTGCTTCTGAATAAAACAAACAGACAGTTCTGCATTTCCGTCTGTATATTGGTTAACATAAAATACTGACAGCATGCAGGAAATTTCTGGTCCTTTCAGTTTTGTGTTTGCAGCACTACACTGCCAATTTAACGACAAAGCAGCATTGTGAAGTCAAACTGAAAACTTGAAGGATCAAAATCAATACATAAACACATTGTCTTGCAAGCAAAACTTGCATTTTTACACAGGAGAAAGACAGAAACACCACTGGGCCTTTTTTTTCAACTTTCATATCACACACACACACACCCTGACACATATATGCACCAAGTCTGAAAAACATCACCAAAAATGAAAATACACGAAAATACACAGGAGAACCACATAAAAATACATCTACCCATTGGATTGAAAGATTTCTTCCAGGAATCTCTCATCAATGCCTGGGAAGTGCTGCTGAAGTTTCTCACGCTTCAGCTTGGTTGCTATGGCAATGTGGTCACCTGTTGCTTCAAGCATTTTTGCCTGCAAAAGTACCAACAAGAACATTACTGAACCAATCAGCCCTCTCCCTCATGCACTTCAAGAATTGTTGTTGCAGCAGCCAGCTAATATGAAAAGACATCAAAACTGAGATGGCTGACCACAAGTTAGAAGGGATGTAAACTGACAAAAGGCAAATCAAAATGGTCAAATGATTTTGCTAGTTTGTGCACTGTTTACACTGTCACCAGTGTGCACTGTCAAAATGTACCCAATGCCACCAAGCAGGTTCATCAGCAGGTATGTCAACCATCCTCTATCAGTTACCTGGTTGCAGTTACTAGTTAGTTACTTGGTATTCAATGCCCAGTCAATCAATAACAAAATATTCTGTCACTGTATCAGGGCAAAACACAATTTATCAAATCACAAGTATGTTTGTGTGTGTGCGTGCGTGCATGCGTGTGTAAGCACTTAGAATAGTCTCTATGGACAAGATTTTGTGTTTTATAAATACTTTTATTATTATTATTATTAAATGTGGTAACTGGCCAACAATGCCATGTTTATTGGAACACCTTCTCTCACCCCTCCAGAACACACACACACACAAAAACAAACAAACAAACAAAAAACCACCCAATGACCACAGTGAGCAACAAAGAAAGTAAATTTCTCTTACCTGTTTCTCATGTTTCCGCTGCTTGTCCATCTCCTCATCCATGATGTCTTGCAGGTTAACTGGCTTGCTGCCAGGTCTAAAGTGATGGGGTGCCTGCTGACTACGGACGCCGAAATGACTGCCACTGACTGGTGCACGCTGTTGCCAGGAATAGGGGGAGAACTTTGTTGTCTGTGGGGTTGCCAAGGCAATACCCTCCAGGGTTCGGTCCACTTCTTCTTCATCCTGCAGCCACTGGGCCAACGCCTCATCTGAGACGCGGTTGAAGAATCAAAACAAACAGCTGGTTTTAGTGATTATTGTGAATGGTGTCCACTCTGACATGTCTCCTTCCATTCTGCAACTGATTTTAACTTATTGAAGCTCGTCTTCAGCAACAAGAACACAACAACAACACACACAGGGAGGCATATGCACACAGAGTAACACACACACACAGAAACCTGTTTAGAGGTGTCTTGGCTCTACCCTTCAGCATGTTCGCAACCCTTGTATTCTTGACAACAATTGTATCAGGAGCGGAAAAAACCCCAAATAAAACCTTGGTCAGATAGCCATGCAGTGGCAGGAGCACCATGTTTGGTTTGGTTACAGGCACCAGGTAAAGGCAGAATCAGCGATGCTGAACATTCCGGCTGCAACTCAAGTTTAATGTGCATTCTCTATGTCAGTATGTGAAAAGAATTCATGCGTCAAAGTCCAGGCTTCTGTTGTGACATGAAAACCTCATCAGGTGCAGGACACTGACCAGCATGCCAGTTTTTGAGACCACAGAAGCAACCGTGACCGACCTAGCGTTCTCAAATTCAGCAAATGTTGCATTTATTACAGTAGCAAGTAAAGTAAAGAGTACAGGTACCTTATAGTTATACAGCACTCTGCTGGCAGAACTGATTGTAATTTCAGGGTCTGAACTGATTCTGACATCCAGAAATACAAAGGTAATTGTCAGCCAAACTTAAATGACCATTGTCCAAATCAATTTTGTGGAAATGGTCAAAATACTGAGACAAGTACTACACAGTATAGTTCAAGGAAACAAAGAATAGGCAAAGCTGAAGTTCATGTCCCCCCCATATTTTTACTGCCTGGTCCCCAAAATGAATCTTGCAATTCTGCAATAATCTATGCTTTGATCTGGAGGCCAAATAATCAACTGTACTCATCCTTTTTGCTATGATAACTTCTGTTGATTACTTCTGTATTTTGCATCCTGAAAAATAAGGAGGGGGGGCATGATCTCCATCTTTGCCCAAAGAATATCTATAATATGCATCTGTACTAAGGAAGTCTTGGACCCCCCCAAAAAAACCACAACAACAAATAAAAGAAACAAAAAACACCAGCACCACATAATACAGAAGCTACTGGTAAAAAACAAATATAAAAAAATGTGACAAGAGGTGCAGGTACCTTCTCTGAGTTGTCTGGTTCTCTCATCCTCTGAACCCACAAATTGTGTGGAAAGGGACTGTGCCAGACACTGATACAGATGGTGGGCAGTGATGTGGTCAAGGTTAACTGTCAACGATGCCGCACCTGAAGCAGATGAGATAGTCCTCTGGTTTTAACAATAAAACATTCAGCTGTGATCAATGCCATTGTGGGTAAAGCCAGGCACTGACACCGATGATGAGCAGTGACATCATCAAGGTTAACCATCAATGATGGTGGTTTGATATCGCGCCTAAAGGAAACAGTCCCTCACATAGTTCCATACAGGATACTAAGCCATGAACAACAACGAGTTCCACACCGAGTTCGAAGCCCTGCCCTGTAAGCTTATGATCTGACCACCACTATGGGCAAAATCACTAAGCTTTCAAAAACTGAATGCTTTTGGGCTGAATAGGATGCAAGAGTTTGAACGTAGTGGATATTTCCCACAAAATAAGTACAGTATTATGAGTACAAGATTATCATGATGTGAGAATTATAGAGAATTTGTGACCTGACTTTTTTCAGTGAAAACCCCCCCAAACAATCCTCATATATATATATATATACATATATATCTTTGTGCATTCTCCTCTTGGACCATATGTATGCATTTTTGCCCTAATATACCCACACAGTTTCTTGCATGTTAAAAACAGGAGCATTTTCTTCCCCTGGGTCAACTTTCTGTGCTGACTCATTTCAGTATCTGTTCCATCCCTGTGTTACCATAGTAGGGTGTAAAAGATCCCAGTCATTTGGCCAAAAGTGAAGGTGGCACGTTACAGCTAAACACACATGCACCCTGCTTAGTACCTATGTGGCTTTGAATGAAGTGATACTGTAAACTGGTGCATGGTTGTATGGTGTACAGAGAACTTGTGCTGAGACGGCAGTAGTTTCACATGGCACCAACCATGTAACAACCAAATAGTGCTGTCAGTACATCACTCTGGTAGATATTCAAGACTACACAGGCTACAGTCATTCAGAATCACATGCAACACGGGTGCAGTAAGTCTGCTTCTGAGCAGAGAATAGAGCTGTAATTATAAAAGTGATTACTACTACCGCTACTAATCTACCGGTATGCATTACTAAAACAGAACTAAAAGTTCATTTGAAATGTAGTCTCACCTTTGTTTGGAATAGGCAGAGTTCCAAAGAGTTCCTCCAAATTTCTGACCAGACCAGCTGGGAGTGGCAGTGCCAGATCCCCCTGAACAAGTTGTGCCTCGCTGTCTGGCAGAGCGGAGTCACTTGCTGAAGCCACAGGAAGAGAGCTGGAGGTATAGCTCCCCAACACCCTCTCTGGTCTCCTGCCTTCATTCTGTGGCTCTGCTAGGACCTCCCCAGCAAGCACAGATGGAAAGTCCGCCACAGAGCTCCTTTCAGATGACTCCTTGGAACTTTCATACGAAGGGACTTTGGGCTGAGGTTTCCACCGCACATCATGGAGTCTTTCAGAAGAGGCGGATGACGTGAACAGATCAAGGGAGAAATGATCAGAAAGATCTATGCCAGTGTCCACGTCTGAGTGGATCTCTTCAAAACTGATGGATCGGATCCTCTGCGATTCCGTGCTCTCGATCCTCTGCAGGCGCTGTTCACTGCTGTTGATGACCTGCTGCTGGATGTCTATGTTGGTTTGGGGTACCAGGTTCATGCACAAATCCATTAACGTTGGCGGTGCAGAAATCCTCTCATTTTTGCCCTCCCAAGCTGCTGCTTCTGGCATCCTGGGACTGGAGCTTTCGGCCTGGCTCCTGTGCTTGGCCATCTCCTTCTGAAGCTGGTGCTTGTCATGTGGAGTGATGGGGTTGGAGATTCCCCACTCAAACATGAGCTCCACCGCCATGCCCACATCTCCGTGACACACCTCAAGCACCTCGTTGAGGTGGGCCACTGCCACCCCAGGGAAGCAGCTGTACAGCCAGTCTGCAGAGGGCTGGCAAGTGATGTCCACTGTTGTGCTCTTGTCAAGCTTGAGCTTCTGGCTGTGGCTCTTGGATGATGGGATTGCTGCACCGGTGCTGGCTGCACAAACGTAATCCTCACTGGCCACCAGGAACTGATATCCATCCTCTGCTTTTTGAGGGGGATATGCCACTCCCTTTGACACTGCGCCAAAGTCTCTCCCTTCGGTCTGCGTGGAGATGGAGGGACAGTCTGGTGTGGTGGTAGCCAGTGAAGTTTGTGCTTCCACCACCTCTCTGCCCATGCCTGCGTTGTGGTCTGGAATCTGCCTCTCTGGCCCGAAGCTTTTCCAACTGTCCGATTTCAGTTGTACTGTGATGCTGTCATCGAAGAACGGGATGGCTGGGGTCCTGTGTTTCTTCCTCCGCACTTTTCGGCGGGGAGAGGCTGGACATGAAGATTCGCTGGTCTCCGCACCCACTCCGCATGCCAGTTCTTTGTCAAGGGATGATGACCTGCTGTGCTCAGAGTTGGGCACATCGGTCGAGCTGGATTCAGGGGTGTATTTTTTAGCTGACGCAGCGTGTAATGCTGTTAACACGCCTGACTTTGAAGGATCTTCTTCACAGCACTCATCCTCCTCAGAAGAACTGTAGACGACCAAACGTACCGATCTCTCAACACCACCCTTCTCTTTCTGAACATTAGCGGTAAAGGATGCCTTCACCTCACCCCCTGCTCCTTCATTATTCTTGGATGTTTCTATGCTCAGTCCTTCAAAGTCAAAAGTGTCTGGAGTCTCAGTTTGGTCTTTGATGTCAACAGGCTCTGGCTGTTTGGCTTCCCCTGTCATATCAACAGCTTTGTGCACTTCAGTTTTTCCTGTCATATCAACAGCTTTAGGCACTTCAGTCTCTCCTGTCATATCAACAGCTTTAGGCACTTCAGTCTCTCTTGTCATATCAATAGGTTTGTGCACTTCAGTCTCTCCTGTCATATCAACAGGTTTGTGCACTTCAGTCTCTCCTGTCATATCAACAGCTTTAGGCACTTCAGTCTCTCCTGTCATATCAACAGGTTTGGGCACTTCAGTCTCTCCTGTCATATCAACAGGTTTGGGCACTTCAGTCTCTCCTGTCATATCAACAGGTTTGTGCACTTCAGTCTCTCCTGTCATATCAACAGGTTTGGCACTTCAGTCTCTCCTGTCATATCAACAGGTTTGGGCACTTCAGTCTCTCCTGTCATATCAACAGGTTTGGGCACTTCAGTCTCTCCTGTCATATCAACAGGTTTGTGCACTTCAGTCTCTCCCGTCATATCAACAGGTGTGCGCACTTCAGTCTCTCCTGTCACATCAACAGGTTTGGGCACTTCAGTCTCTCCTGTTATATCAACAGGTTTGTGCACTTCAGTCTCTCCTGTCATATCAACAGGTTTGGCACTTCAGTCTCTCCTGTCATATCAACAGGTTTGGGCACTTCAGTCTCTCCTGTCAATCAACAGGTTTGTGCACTTCAGTCTCTCCGTCATATCAACAGGTGTGTGCACTTCAGTCTCTCCTGTCATATCAACAGGTGTGGCACTTCAGTCTCTCCTGTCATATCAACAGGTTTGTGCACTTCAGTCTCTCCTGTCATATCAACAGGTTTGTGCACTTCAGTCTCTCCTGTCATATCAACAGGTTTGTGCACTTCAGTCTCTCCTGTCATATCAACAGGTTTGTGCACTTCAGTCTCTCCTGTCATATCAACAGGTTTGGCACTTCAGTCTCTCCTGTCATATCAACAGGTTTGTGCACTTTAGTCTCTCCTGTCATATCAACAGGTTTGTGCACTTTAGTCTCTCCTGTCATATCAACAGGTTTGGGCACTTCAGTTTCTCCTGTCATATCAACAACAGTTTTTGGCACTCCAGCTTCTGCTGTCATGTCAACAGGTTTTGGCACTTCAATTTCTCCTGGCTCCTGTTTTGAGGGGGCAGTTTTGTCACTGACCTCAACAGAATCAGTTCCAGTCTCTCTGATGTCAGCAGTTTCTGAAGCTTGCACGTCTTCCACTTCAATGCCCACAGCCTCTGAAGGATTTGTTTTTAACGTGCTGCTGCCAGCAGACCTGGCAGAACCAGTTCCTTTCTCTTGAGAAAGTGCTCCAGTCAGCGCCACACGCTCTTCCCCGACAACTACTTTACTCTCAACCGTCACGTCACTTCTGCTGCTGCCATCGCTGGCTGTCTGCCTCTCTGTGCCTGAGGTGGAGCTGGAGTCTTCACTGACATCTCTCTTGCTTCTGTCCTTCAACTCGGCATCATCGCCATGGTCAATCAAAGCAGTTTTGCCCTGGACACCTGCCTTATCAGACTCGCTTCTCTTGGAAACTCTGGGTGGTCTTTCACGCCTTTGGGGCTTTGGGTTTTCCCATAATGCCTGTTCTCTTGGAGCTGCCAACACTGCTGCGGAATCTACAGGTTGTTGATGCTGTGTTCCTGTTCCTTTTCTTCTTTTGCTTACGTGTGCCGGGCAGTAATGGGAGCTCCTGTGAAAGCGAATCTAATGAAGGTTTGAATGGCAAGGTTCCATCAGTAGCATCACTATTCCTTTCAGTTATGTTACAGGCTGGCAAACCAAACCCATCGTTTAGTCGAGCTGTCTCTCCATCGTTTAGTTGAGCTGTCTCTGACAATTCCATTCTGGCTATGTTAGAAGCACAATTTAAACCAAATGGCAAACCATACTCATAGTTTAGTTGAGTCTTCTCCGCTATGTTAGAAGCAGAATTTATACCATTAGAACATTTACCAAAAGCTTTACTACCCAAATCCTCCTTTTTACCACTGATTACATTACCGTGGCTAACTTTACCATTATTGTTATTCTTACAACTTTTTAAATAGTTTTTAATATCCAGTCTCTCACTGTCCATCAGGTTAGCCATGAAAAGCCAGGCTTCGATCTCTTCCTCTCCTGCCCCTTCTTCCTGTAGCTTAACACAATGGTCTCTGATTCCAGTTAGCTCCTTCTGGGAGCTCCGTTTAGCTTTCTTCTTGGCGCCCTTCCACGGTCGCTGAGTTGGCTTGCTTGGTGGATGCTGAACCACCGTTGGTTTCAACGGTGCTTGCGCTAGAGAGGAAGGGTTCTTCTTCTTGCAGTCATTAGGCTGTGCTGCAGTTCTTGAACACAGGCTGGAAACAGAATAAAACTGGTGAGCTAGTAAAGTGCCTTGATTATTTAATGCCCAACTAACCACAAAGATCAAACTAGGGCAAATAAAAAATATACATGTATAAAAGTTTGATCCACCGTTCATAACACGTATTGTTACAACGATTCAGGATCCACTGTTCATAACACGCATCACTACAGTGATTCAGGATCCACCAACCTAGCTAACTCAGCAACCTGAGAAGGGCACCAAGAAGAAAGCTAAAAAGAGCTCCCAGACAAAGACAGACTCAGACAGCAAAAAAACACAGAGAGGGCGAGAAAGAGTGAGAGAGCAAGAGAGAGAGAGAGAGAGAGAGAGAGAGAGAGAGAGAGAGAGAGAGAGAGAGAGAGAGAGACACACACACACACACAGAACACCTAAACCACATTGCCACCCCCTCCCCTCTCCTTTCCCCACACCCATAAACTTACTTCTTTTGTAGCTTCTTCTCTACATGTGCCATAAGGGAAGCAGTGTCGACTGTCTCATACCTGTCCTTCATTCTCCTGATGGAATCTATAGGCACTCCATGAATGTTACATCTGGAATGTACACAGTGAATAATTCTGTGACTCTGCTATCCACAGAAGTAATAATAATAATAATATATGGCTCTTATAGAGTACCATGTATTAATAAAGACTGGGATGATAAATACAACATGTGCACAGATGAAGCTTCTTGCCTCTTGCACTTCCAAAAAATAACAACAAAACAAAAATCAAGCAAAAAACAAAAACTTAAAAACAGACCAAACATCAATTTTATGATCTATGAACAAAATATCGTACATGTTCAATAATTATGTGCAAGCCTGAAACAAATTCTAAACACTTCCTTTACAGCCTGAATCTCTAAAATGGATGCTCTTAAAACATGGGTTGAGAGTGAAATCAGAAATGTATCCCACTCAGACACTTCACAAGGTTATTTTAACTTTAAGAACAGCTGAAAGATGGTTAGTGCGACTCAAAATGAAAACTTGCACTCAATGTAAGTGAGTTTGTTAGTGTGTACATCACTGGCAGTTAGGATGTGCACATGTACCACACCGCAACCCAGAGAAAGGTAACAGCTGAGAACTATTAATAACTTTGTTCAAAATGAAAGAGATCTCTGTATAATTATGCTATTATAATTATTGCATCAGTCATACTTTAAAACTTTATGAACATCTCAGAATACAGCACTAACCACTCATGATAGAGTTTATTACTGAAAGTGACACGGGTGATGGGATCATTGGTTGTCACCCAACACCTGACTGAGACTAAAAACAGCAAAAGTAACAACATGAAAGTGAGAAAACTTAAAAACAAAGCACCCTCAACATACTTGGCCAGACGCTTGGGTTGAAAACTCCACGGTGTGTCAGGTTCGAGGACTTCTATAGTATAACCTCTGGAGTATGCCTGTACAACAAAGACATGCTCTGTATCTCAAATTTAAGAAAAAAGATTTTGTCTGAAAACTGTTTCCTGTCCTTTGCTGATGATTCTTTGCTGATTCAAACATCCCCTTAACAAGCACAAAGTCCTCTACCTACAAATACCCTCCCCACCACACATGTACATACACACACATGCCACTCCCCCCCCCCCCCCCACACACACACAACACGGGCATAGACAGACCAAACAGACTCTCACATTAGTCACGAACACACAGTGTGCTTTGTTTTATGAAAGAAACACAGCTGACCCAAACAGACACAAAAACAACCAACCATTGCGGCATAGGGAAACATCTCCCACATTGTGACATTGGTGTTGTCGACAATGACTGGTGTGACACCACCGTCCAGTGCTTTCTGAACTGTAAAAACACACAGTCAATGAACTGTAAAAACATGCACAGACAATCATCTTTAAAAATGAGAAGAAGTCCCTGCACACAAATGCACTGAGAGGAGAAGCTATTCACTGATTCAATAATAAAAACCAGCGTCAAACACAAATTACACTATAAATTATAATGATTCACATTATATTTCATTTCAACATGTACATACACGTATATATACATGTATAAAGCATGTATAATATACAATAAGGGAACTAAATGTTCAATATTGCACTGAGATTTCTTTTTAAGCACACAATGCATTTTGGAGGGCATCCCATTTTCCCTTGAAATTTGAAAACTTTTCTTCCATCAAACAATATACGATTATAATATACAGCAAAAAACTGTCACATAAAACTTCAACAGACTCAACAAATGATCAAGTAACTTACTGTTAATGTTACCGACACCATGGACAGAAACCATGAAAAAGACGAGGATTACATCAAGGATTACTTGCTACTTGACCAGCAACTTTCAGTTATATGAATTTGACAGAGACACCTAAAATCTATTTTCTGCTTTACAACAATAGAAGTTAACACAGAAACTGTGATTGGTGAATCAGAAACTTAGAAAGGGAGGCAATTTCATTAAAATGGAACAATGTTTCACCCATGCTTCTAAAATACAGTGCAGCGTTTGGTTTTACTAACACACCTCTTTTTTTGTTCCAAGCATGTGCATCAGACAATTTTTCAGGGGTGTAGTCATACACATCAGTGCCACTTTGGTAGAAAAAATCATCAGTGGAGAACACTTGTCCATCGCCCTGAATTTGCCTGTACATTGAAAAGGCAAGACATAAGATTATTTATTGCACATGCTAAAGTACAGTAATAAAACTATTTAAATATATATATATATATATCTATATATATATGTTGAATGAACTAATAATATTGGTAATACAGGAATAAAAGAACATAAATTTGCCTCTTGGCTGCACACTTTGTAAAATTTCAAGACCATTAGCCACATCTACATGCACATGTATACATGCATGCACACACACATGATGTAAGTACACATGCATGCACAACATTTATACATGCATGCATGTGTGCACATACATACATGTACGTATTTTATGGACAGGCAGCAATCACATCACGGGAACAAGCATAAAATTAATGTGACACTGACATTATGAGATAAAGAATTTGAAGTTGAAACAAGCATTAAAAGCACATACTATCACAGCAACAGTTATAGCTATAAGTTGTGTAACTAATACAAGTGCATAAAACTTTACTAAAATATAAAACATCCTTTTTCATATGAACTATTACATATACAGTTTAATAATAAAAACTCAACACATGTGACCCATTCTCCTCACAGAAATGGGACAAAGTTACTGGGACAAACTTGAGATAAATGGCAAACACAGCTAAGGGGTCATTTCTATTTTTATCACAATGTCACTTTCAATATCTTCATGTTTTTGATAATTTTCATTTCTATTTTTATCACAATGTCACTTTCAATATTTTCATGTTTTTGATATTTTCACTATCTTAGTATCTATCTATATTAGTATATCTGTATTTTAGATATATATATCATTTATATGACATACCTTGCAAGATGTGACTTTCCACTGCCAGGAAGGCCTCTCATGAGGACCAGGAGTTTGCATCCATTCAGGATGTGGCGCTCAATTGTTTTAACAGCTGGGCTCTTCTTGCTCAAGTCAGAGGCCCTGGGACTTCGACTTGGTGAAGCAACTGGTGGTGGGTATGCTCTCAGCACTGAATTCTGTGCTGCTGCAGAGTAGTTCAGGGACCCTGTTGATCCATCCTGTTTTCCCAATGCAGACTGAAAACGTTGTCCAGCGGGCAGGTAGAGGTTGGGACCCACAAATCTGCTGAAGGTCCCATTCTGAGGATGTGGCAGACTTTTCAGACCAAACATTCTTGCCACTGGTGGATCAGACTGGTTTGGCAGCCTGAAAGTGGCTGAAAATCTTGGCATGCAGAACCCTGGCTGTGGTGAGAAGTCAGAGAGCGGGGTGGGCGGGAACCTTGGTTTGAATTCTGGAGCATTCCCTGAAAGTGCCATGTCTGTCAACTCATTTGCAGAGTTGCTGCAAGCAGTTGTTCCAGATTTGATGCTGCCTGTCCTCAAGCAAGACTTTGTCTCAGTTTCACTACTTTGTGTGCAGTCACCAAAAGAAACAGGCGAGCTATGTGCCTGCTGCCTGGATGAAAAAGCTGGAACTGGGGTAGAACCGCCAGCATTCATCTGGGTTCTTGTTGTGGCCAGACTTTCACTGTTCAACGACACTGAAATGTCACAAGAAGATGATGCAATGGAACTTCCCATAAACCTTGGTCCCTCATTTCGACCCATGCGCAAACCATGCATCAAGTCTGTGGGCTGGCAAAAATGCAGCCCACGGTCTTCTGAAAACATACTGTCTGCTTGAAAGCTTTCAATTTTAGCTGGTGAAATCTTTGACTCTGTCCAACTGTTCAAGTTCTGTTTATCTTTCTGAAGGTCACTGTCACTTTGGTGACCTAGTTCAGCATACTGGACTCTGCCTGATAATGCAAAATCACTGCCAAAAGGCACACTGTCTTCTGCAGCTAGCAAAGGCAGGTCAACTGCCTGATCAAATTTATCATAGTCATAGGTCATATACATGTCGGACGTAAACTGTCTAGGTTCCACTCCTGTGGCAGTCATTTCTGAATGTGAATCAGTGTGGCTTTGCATGGAGTCTACAGCTTCCTGTGAGACTTCTCTTCTGTGTTTTTGCACTGGCAGTGCATCATCATCACCTTGCTCAAGCAGATCACAGGCAATGATGTCCAGACCTATTGGGTCAGATAGGACAGGTGTTGGTACTACATCGGCATCAAGCTGACAAAGCTTTTCTACAGCATCCGCCTCTGCAATGAAATAGAAAAGAGAAACTTGACATTAAAATACTCTTAACACTTTTAATAGTCTTATTCTTAATCTTACTCCATGTGGTAGAAAGTGAGCTCTACCAACTCTGGACAATTAAGCACTCTTAATTGCACAATGCGGTATGGGTAACATAATAATAATGTACTCTTTTATACGCATTCATGCACATGCTAGTTCTCCAAATTGGAGCACATTTATATATATATATATCCCATTACTGAGCAAAGAACCAAAAACAAAAATGCAGTCAAAACAAACTTCTGTGAGCTTGTGTTTACACACACACACTCACACTTACTGAGTCAATAGGAGAGCTTGAAGAGGTGAGATTTCAAAGATGATCTGAAAGATATGAGTATGTTTGATGGTCCAACTTTGCAAGGGAGACTGTTCCAGGCAGATGGTACAGCACATGGACAGGTCTGTTCAAGTGTGTGTGCACAGAGGAATAAAAAGAATGGAAGTATCTGAAGAAGAGCATAGCTGGCAGGTTGGTTTTAAACTTTCAGGAGTTCAGTCAAATAGACAGAAGCTGTCAAGTTAAGGCAATTGTAGCACACAGAAGCGTGTTAGTTCTGTATTCATAAATCAACGGGCAGCCAACAGACAGAAGCAAGATGAGGAGCATAACTTTAACAGGCAAACCCAACTTAATTTACAGTTTACTTGGTAATACTCATGTGGATCACATCTTGTAAGATCAGTTGGGTTTTCACAGTTTACTGCATGATTAGCAGCACAGTGATGTGGGCTTGTTGTAATGTGTAATGTTCAACATCTTGTCACAAATCACACTGAAAGTCAAATTTCTCAGGAACAAAGAGCAGCACTGCCTTCTCCCTTCATTGGTGGATGACTTCACATGTGTTCATTCAAAAAATGCACTACTCACTCACATCCTGTCAACTTTATTTTCTAGTACCTCTGTCCTCTTTTCTTGCGCACCTTTTGGCACTAAGTCATATATATACTTATCGCTACACTGTCACCACCAGAATGACTCCTGCATTAAGATGGGCAGCGATGAGAACCATTTTGATGTTTCATTAATTGTGAGGGACAATATCACAAGACATTGTCCACAGACCACAACTTTTGAAGAGAAAGGAGAGCTGAGGTGGATCTAAATTGAAGTTCCTCTGCTTACCAGCCTAACGCCTTACTGCTAGGCCAAACTGGCTCACACTCAGTGTCTAATCTGGCACTCAAATATATCGGGAACACATTAGATGACTAGTTATGATAATAATAATAATAGATTATTTATGGCGTCCCATCACATTAGAGCCTGGAGCACTTACAAAGACACAGGACTACACTAATTTTATCACACACACACACACACTAGGTAGTCCAAAGTGATTTTGAAAATCAATAGTTGACTATCAGACTTTATATATTTGCATAGATCTTTTTTCATCTGATTTCAGTGATACCAATTTTATGTTGATCACTTGAGTAGTTCCGAAGTTATGATTTTTTAAATATTTAACTTTTTGGCCCATTTTGCCCACAAAATGCAAATTAGAGAAATCCTGAGATTTAAGGTCCCACCTGGAAGCTATTTTGCAAATATATATATATATATATATATATATATATATATATATATATATATATATATATAACCTGTCTAATAGTTAGGAATCTCATTCTCCACAATACAAATAATACTTAATAGGCCCAATTTTTTGTAGACCTTCATTTTGATTATTCTTCCAGATATTTCACATCAAACTTGCTAAATTCATACAAAATGCCATCCGTCAATCTTAAAAATGAATAAAAAAATCATAACTCCTCTTCTACTTGTCGTATCACCTTACTTTGTACCAAAATAACCACAGTTAAAAACTCTACATGATGCTATACTTTTCTGATTGATCACAGAGAAAATTTAAATGACCATTTTTTTCAGGGTGACCTTGCATCACCTTACAGGCCCCGTTTCAAGGGCATATATGTGGAAGCGATGTCCCCCAAATCCTCTGTCTTCAACATCCTGGAATTGTTGCTAATTGGATTGACTTCAAACCCCCATTTCAAAACAAAGTGCACAGCAGTCTCGGCTATGTCTTGTTTTTGCAGCCATTTACCAATATATATATATATATATATATATATATATATATATATATATATATATATATATATCTATGTATATATCTATATATATCTATATATATATATATATACCAAACGAAGCAACCCAAAATTTGCAACAGAAAGTGAGTGTAATCATATTTATATATATATATGTGTCCTTCAGTATGGGTATGCTCCTTTCAGACATTTGATCTAGATCTAATTTCTGAGTAACCTGCAGGCTTCCTGAGTGCTGATGTCAGTAAAACAATTGGTCCACTCACCCATTTACAGACTGAATCAGTCACTTTTGTTGCAAATGTTGGCTTCATTTGCTAGATCTGTTTGAGTGATTCTGATGATATTTGTGGCCCAAAATGGCACTTGAAATGTCCCCAGGAATTTCCGACTGTCTCCTTGGATATTAGCAATAAAGCCTCTCCTAGACTGTCATTAGTAGAAAAGTTTGCTAAAATTGCTGTTTATAAATAAATCTGTCAATCATCCCATCGACACCCAAACCAGCTCTCACCCGTGTTTGCAATCGTTCACAGACCATTTCATTTTTCATTTTTACTGACAGAAGCAATCGTTTGACAGCTTAATCTGGCTTTCAAGAAAAAGATTAATAATTTTACTCATCAACACGATCATTTACATGCAATGTAAAACACTCTGATAGTGGAGAATCCACCAATTTGGCACGCATGATTGCTTGTGCAGTCGCCTCAGCGGCCATAGCTGACTGTGCGGCTGTGGTAATAAAATTTCTTTGTTATTACGTTTTGGCGGCTGAGTGTTGGACGTATGAAGAGTTTTGAACTCTTATTTTAGTATAACTTTGAAGAAGAAAGATTGATCTTTCTGCTGATATTTTTTATGAGAGTGTCCGTGGTCTACAAATAGTACAAAATCTGTTAAACACATTTCAAACAACTTTATTCAGGACTTCTGCTTGTCGAAGGCAGCCATCATGGATATGGAAAGAAAGCTTAGCAACAGCACTTTTGATTGATATATATTTCATCATGGCTGGACTAGCATACGTCCAACATTCCGCGTCTGAAAACTGCTTACAGCGAGCGGTGTTCGCAGCCTATGCGCATCGCTGACAGAAGGCAGCGCTTAGGGGTACCGAGATCGGGGTGAATTTTCACATTCTTTTTCAAAGCGTAATAAACATAACAACACAGTTAGGAAGACGAGACATGAAGCTTTTCTAAACAGTAATTTTGATTGAGATTGGATCAAAAACACACAAGAAATCCGTCAATGAAAATCGCTAAAACTAGACCAACTTAGTTAAGCGGAATGCAGCCGAGAGCACTTTGGACTACCTACACACACACTCACACATTACTGGTGATAGGTTGG
The DNA here is from genome assembly GCA_018857735.1 of Alviniconcha marisindica. NCBI lineage: Eukaryota > Metazoa > Mollusca > Gastropoda > Provannidae > Alviniconcha > Alviniconcha marisindica. The sequence continues at coordinate 569,221 of JABMCL010002735.1, forward strand.
TAGAATGACAGAAAACAACAGATCAGTATGCAGTTCCAAGAGAAGAGGTGGGTTTTCAGTTTTGACTTAAAAGAAGAGAGTGAAATCGAATGCCTGACAGAGAGGGGAAATGAGTTCCAGATCACAGGTCAGATGTACTGAATGGATCTCAATCCTTGACATGATCTACTGAAGGCGGTCACTCACTAGAACAGTGAAAGAACAAGCAGGAGGAGGTCATTACCGGTTTGTTACACATCTCCCATTGCCCCTAAAACATCAAGTGTTCCACCTTGCCTGCTGCTGCACCCAGTGTTCCGCACTTACATTGCACATCAAGATTCAGATCCAGAAAGTGGCGGAAGTGACTGTCACAGCAGCAACTGTACACGTTCAACAAAGACTGAAACTGGAACGACAGAGAAGGAAAAAGGACGGAAACAAAGTAGTATATAAAATCATTCAGTTGTATACCTTTCCAATATCGCACCGAGCGTAAAACACCAGCTTACTTACGGCAATATCCACTTGTAACCCCGTCGGTTCGCTATCCTCAAATGGTATCCTCGCTATCCTCAAATCCGCATAGTACGGAATGAACTGATATATATACATGTGAATATGCCAACGTAGTGCATACTTCAAGTTCATTCCATCCACACACACACACACACACACACACAAACATTCTCGTACCATTTGAGGACCTAGAACCGACGGGGTTAAAAGTGGACATTGCTTAAAACACAACTTACTTACCTTTCCAATCACATTCTTCCAGTATCAGTTTGATCACATCATCATCAAATTTATCGCCAAATATTTCCTGGATTTTGGAGAGCGTGCGTGTTTCGCTTTGTCTAGTTTTAAAACTTTTGACGTGTTCCCCAAACGGGTGTTTTCTGTTCTGCTGCGACATTCCAGTGGTATCATGTAATCAAACACGAACAAGACACTCTGAAATACTTTTCCTTGTTATCTCCTCTCTTCTGCCACCACCTCAGGGTAAAAAAAGGTTGTGACAACATCAGTGACAATCCTCGTGTGTTTACACCACCTGACCTCGATTCTCTGTGCCTGAAAGTACCGTTTGCGCATGTGTATATTGCTGGTGAGGTTTCATTAAAGAAAAATTATTGGTCAAAATTTCTGTCCCGAATGGGCCAATAAAAAAATAAAATTTGGAAGAAAGAGTGCCTTACAAACACTTTTTCATCTTGAAATTTGTTCAACTGACTTGTGGATTTATTGTCCAATATATTTTGAATACTTGAAGAAAACCATATTAATGTGCCCGCACGGTGTTCTACCAGTGCTAAATAAAATCATCCAATCAGCAACAACCTCTCTCATCTCTGTGAACGAAAGCAGGCTTCGCGCGGTTTCCTGTTTTGAGTATTGATAATTATTTTGTTCTTTCTTCTGCTTTGAGGTAATATTATGATCTATTATTGCTGTAATGTCGAAAAAACGCTATTACGGCATATCTTGACGACGTAGTGCTGTTTTTGCATGGCATTTGTTTGCTTACACATGGATAAAATCTTTGAAAGTTGAGTGTCTAAATCGCAAAATGGCTGCTGTTGTATTTCTTTGGTTCTCTGTAGAACATCTTTATTAGTGTGATGTCAAACAGAGCTGTTATTTCGTAAATTACAACTGCAACACAAGGATTGGTTGGTTTTTGAAGATGTTTATTTGAAACGATACGTTTGGTTGTAACCGAAAAGTATTTATTTGCTTCAAATGAATTTGAGTCCTGGATTTACATTGGACTGGGTTACCTACCTTTGTTGTTCTCCTTCACAGTCGCTTCAAGTAAGGAGTGAATGAAATACTGACACTAGTAAACAGTCCGAGTATTGCAGAACATGTAAAACGTACTAGTGTAACAGTTAGCGAATAAACTTCTTAACTACGACAGTAGTCTTTGTGAGTAATACTAATACTGTAAGTGCAGCATTGACCTTTTTTGAGAATGCATCCAGAATCTGGTACCATAGCTCCAGTACCTTCCACTTCCAGTTACTAGATATTCTCATTTAGTTCCAAGGAAAGTGAGAATTTGGTAATTTCTGCCATTGAGCTTTACAAAGTGGGAATTTAGAAAGCAATGATTCTAGAATTGCTCAGCCTCATTCTTGAATTGCCCATGCTTAGACTTAACAGCTACTATTCTGTCATTCAGTGACAACTGACATGACCTTGATTCTGTACATCACTGGGCCAAACCTTAGTTTTAGGTATAGATGTTGAAGGGTTACATTTGAGATAGCATGTTAACAGTTTAATTGCAAAACTTTTAAACATTTACTGATTTAGATAAGAATGATGGTATTGGTAGTGACATTAGAATTAGAAAGGTATAGGAAATTCTGTAGGACTTGAAAAATGTACCAAACTAAAACTGGTGAACCTGCCATGTAGGGAGTTAGTTGCACATTGTGAAATTAGACAGTTAACAAGCAGGGCTCTGGAGAGAGAAAAAAACAGTCAGTGTGTATTCATGTACTAGGACCTGAAAGTGAAATTCACCCTTTTTACAGTTTTAGACTTTCACTCTGTGTATGAAAATTACACTTTAAAATCTGAGGCAATGGGTGAAAATATCCACAATCTGCCTAGCGGGTGATGACGACCCCCAGTTTTTCACCATAACAAATATTCTAACATAAACAGTGCAACACATTTTGCAAGGTGCACTGGTGACTGGAACAAATAGTGATCAATGTGCATTGTCCAGTCCCCCAATGATTTCAGAGTTTTTCTTTCAAATCAGTTTCCATGCCCATATTCATGATGCTTTAGTTTACCATCAATACAGCACTGAGATCATATGCAAAAAAATTCTGGGAAAAATGGAGATTTCTGTAAGCAGTTTACTCCCAGCTTGGAGTGCTTTTGTTTTTTCCTTGGCATTATCTCCAGGGTTACAGATTTTATAGTCTCATTCATGTTGTACTCTCAAAAATTGGGACCCCTAACAGTAACACACATGTTAGCAAATATTGTTTACATGCAATGCTTGTCTTGACTGCAGATCCCCCTCCATCCACCCACATCCATGTGTCCATGTGTGTGCGCGCGCATGTGCATGCATCTGTTGTGCATGTGTTGTTCTTGTTGTTTACCCCAAAAATGTATAGGATACCTTTTAGAATTTTTGGAAGAGGGTGAAAATACCCTTTAGTTTAAAATTGCAAAACCGGGGTGAGCACCCTCTGGGATGAAAAAAAGGGGAGCATGGTAATAACTTAAGGTTACTATATGAATAATGAAACAAAGCTGAACAAGCCATGGGTGAACAGACTTTGTTCCTGAGCAAAACTATTTAACACTACTGTAAGTTGTAATGAGTTACTACAACCTAATTTCATTGCCAGTACTTCAGGGATCATGCTAGGCTTTTTAAAACTGCACCAGAGCCTCCGCTAGACTGGCATATGCCGGTTTTTACCAGTAAATGTTTCCCCAGTACTGGTAAAAAATATAGTCGCCGGTACCAAGTACCGGCTGAAACTGAGCGTTTTGTGTGACTCACGAGAGATCATAGTTCATACTCTGTACCCTGGGTCTGAAGCAAGTGGAAGCTCCCGCTAAACAAGATCACTTCCGGTGATGTTCAGCAAGCAAAATAGTGAACGTGAAATCTTTCACTGCCATTGGCAACAAAACTGAGTTTGATTACATTCAGTAAAGGGTGAGTTGTCAGTACATGATCAATTGTTTTCCCCACATCAGCACTGAAGAACATGCACATCGTTATTCGGAAACGAGATCTAGATCAAACGTCAGTGGCGCCTACACATACTGAAAAACATTGATAAAACTAACTTTTTCAACGGAAAGACTGTACCGGTTGACTGAGGGTTGGTACCGGAATATTTCTTTGTTGCCGGTACCGCATACTAATAGTCTCAACAGTCTAGCGGAGGCTCTGTGCACACGTGCAAACGTGTTGAAAAACGTATAGGTCAGTCCATGTAAAATGTACAGAATGGTGATCACCCATTTTAGTCGCTTATTTGTGAACACAGCCGCTGCTGTTACTCTTGTGGGCAGGCATTAGGCTTGAACACAGTCATTCCTACATACTTCTACACCATGTTTCGGCTGAGAAAAAGCGAATGTTCCAAAAGTTTTAAAATTGAAAGATTCACCATGTCGGTCACTCAAGTTGTAAATGGCTGGACTCCCCTAGATTTCAGAGATTTTCCTTTGAATCAGTTGCCATGCCTGTATATAGTATATCACTAATAAATAGTACTCATGAGCAGTATCAGTTTTCTGTGTCTGTCGTCACACTAACCCCAGTAACACTAACCATGACTTTTTGTTTTCTGTTGGTGCCACTTTGGAAAAAAGGAAAGAAAAGAGCAAAATAATCAGCTTGCTGCCCTTTTTACTTTAGTTGGACACTTTCACAGTCTGTTTTATAATGATCAGGAAAAAAAGCACCCTTAAGTGAAACCAGTGAAACAGTGTTGCAAAGGTGAAGTCCGTAAATCTGAAACAGTGTTACTCTTTGCTTCAGGCTTGTCATAATAAATTGATACTTTTAAATAAAAATTGTGCTAAGACTGAAGGAGGAAAGACTGAGTTCAATGACCAAGCACAGTTAGGCACAGGCACTCTGTAGTCTTTTCTTGACCCATTCATGTCAATGGCTAGTCAGGGAACTAGCCCTTTGAATTTGGTGTATGCATTATGTATAACAGTAAAAACAAATTGGTGTACATGTGGCATTCAAAACTGCATAAAATATGCATAAAAAATGTGTAAACACAGCCCCAGTATTTGTTATGATTATATATTATCTGTTTGGGGGAGGGGGAGCACCTAGTAAAAGGTAACAAAACATTCAGCAGTGTTGAATGACTGTGCCTTTGTGTGCTGTATTTGAAAATTACTGCAAAAGTCCACTATAACTTATAAGGTTCTTCTAGTAGAAGTCCTAGTTACAAAGTAAGCAAGTTACTAGCAAGGAAGGCAATGAGCTTTTTATTTTCTGATAACACTAACACTGGTAACGGACATTGACACTAATGACATAATGCAAAAAGAATCCACTTTGGGCATGGTCAGTTCCAGAACTGAGCAGGTGAAAAATGAAGAGAAGCAAACTGATAGTTGTATTACATCAGGAGGTATTTGACAAATATACAGCAAAACATGGCTGTGCATTGTATGCACACTTGATTCCTCTGAGTCTGAGTCTGACAACTGTTCAGACTGACTCAGTGATTGCATTTACTGTACATACTGAAAGAACATCACGGTTGATATGACAGAATGCATGTCAGTTAAATCGTCCTCTTTCTGTGTGACATGTGGATGCAGGGTCTGTCACCAGAACATAACTTTGACACCTGCTGGACAGCATGACCCTCTACAAAAGCTTTCAAGTTCAGCATTATATTTGTTCACAATCACATACACTTGTGGTCACAAAGTAATGAAGAGACTTTCCCTGGGTTTATGTTAACCAGTAATTTCTGGTATGTTACTTGTTACTGGTTAAGATCAGCGTATACAGTTATATTTATACCAGAAAAGAAATTGGTAATCGGTCAGATGTGCTGGTGGTTTTGTTTGGCCGGTCCCAAAAAAGGTGACTGAGAGAGAGAGAGTGTGTGCATGTGTGTGTTCTTGATGGGGAAGGGATCAGGGTGTTACCTTTAGCTAGTAGAGCTCTAGTATTAGCAGTAGTGTAGATGACCATGTGTATGACTGGTTACGGTAATTGACAGGTCTCCGTGAACCACTTTCACCACCTAGATCAGTAGATGTCACACTGGTTTGAAAAATGTCTTACGTCATCACTACTTTCCACCACTCACCACACTTGCAAAACATTGCCTCAGCTAGGTACCTGTCACAGTTGTCAGCTGTGTGTTCTGTGAGGACATGGATTCATCGTTCAGATGGGTGTGAAAAACTGATGTGGTCATGTGTGCCACATGCTCATGTTAAACTTAAAGACTATCTTAATTATTTTGTTGATTGCCAAAGAGGGTCCCCAGCTTGACGATATTAATGCTTTAAAAGTGCTTATTGAGTTATACTGCTGGAATTACAATTGAGAGAAAGAAAAGTATTGCAGTTCAGTTATGTTCAAATTGGTATCTTTGCATCCAGAAATGGCTGTATCCCATCTCAGAAGTTTCCCCAGCATTGCCTTTCAAATAGTTTTAGTGTTGGTCTGATTGATGATGGCTCTTTTTTTTTTCAAGCAAGATTGTCAGACTCAGATGCTTTGTCTTTCTATGCTTGTCCTCCAGGCAGTTGATGGTGTGATGTCCTTATGATCTAGATTGCAGTGAAAATGCATCAGTGTATGCGCTATTAAAATCTGGCAGCCAGTCAACAGTAATTTTGTACTCTTGTGAAAGGAGATAAGGTGGCCATTTTTTTTTTAAATGTTGAGAGACACTTTCTCTTTACTGAAATAACTGCAGCTGCAAAATAAATAATGGTAGATATGCATGAATGCAGTCACTGCGACAGGCATATTTTTGGTAATGTGACATTTTACTAGTAGTAGTTGGCATTTATCTTTTTAAGGGTCACCACTGAACCTACAGATTGTTACTACTTCACAGGGCAGTAAGCAAATTGCGTTATTTGTGCAAGAAATCCATACACTCAGGTTTTGCATTAAGTGGTAATTTCCGGTATTTGACTGGTTAACTCCGTTAAGATCAGCATATGCTGGAAATGAACTCAGGAATTGGTCAGATGTTCTGGCTGTTATTTGGCTTGACCGGTTCTCAAAACACAACAACACAGCACAGAGAGAGTGGGGTGTGTGTTGTAGATGTGGAAGGGGAAAATGGTGTTTGCAAGTAGAGCTGTACTATTAGTACAATAGTAGTATCTGACCATTTACACTTACAGTGATTGTCTGACTGGTTTCAGTGAACCACTTTTGCTACTTTGTAGATGTCACACTGGTTTGAAAAATGTCTTGTGCAGTCACTGACAAAAAGTGACATTGATAAAATGATTTTGTTTTGTGGTGCTGTTTCTCTGCCCCAACTTCTGTGAACCTTGCACAACAGTTAATTGTTGTACTACAGCACTCACAGAAGGTGTGCCGTAGGATTGGTTATGAAGAAGAAGGTTTGTGAATGTAATAAATGAGTTTCTGGATTGTGCTATTGTAGTTGTGATAGTTGCGGCCATTTCCAAACAATTGCTGAAGGCTGATGAGTAAAGTGTTTTATCGTGATTTCCAGCCACTATTTATACCATTCTGAAGTTGAGAGAACACTGTTCATGTGTTGTGCAGATGCGCTGAAAAAGGCCATGGCAAAAAGTGTGGCTGTTACCAAGTTGGACAAGATTGTGTACCCGTCTGGGTGCAAGGAGCTGACGGAGGATCTTGGGAAAGATGACCTCATCAAACGCCTCAAGGTAAATGGATCAGTTCTTTCAGCAGTATCATAAGGGTGTCATTGAAGTGCTTGTGGTAAGTTTGAGGGAAGCAGAACTGTTGCAGAAAGAAATAAGAATTGTTTTGCTCAGTACTATTCTACTAATTCCATTCCACTGTATACCTGTCAAATTTGTCAAGTGCTGCAAAATACTAGTCTTTTAGTCTCTTCCTGTGCATGAGGAACAGCTGATAAAAGACTTCTCTGATGAGAGACCACCACTATTTTAACTAAGAGTAATTTTTGTGAAACTTTTCATGTCTACATACACATGTTGAAGGAAGTCCTGACCATGGAACTGTCTTTTTTTAAATACCACTCGTGCTTGATTTCTTTTACTACAAATATACAAGTAGTTTTAAGAGAGGGGCTCCCTTCGTACGCATGGGTAATGGGAAATCATTTGTTTGCTGTTTTACATTTTCAGCATGGTGTTATGTGTGATTAAGAGTGTACTGAAGGCTTTGGCTGACGCAGGCCTGGGTGAATGTGGTCTGAGGTGTGTTGTCTTGGATTGCAGCTGCTGGCAAGAGCATTCCAGGAGATGGGCCAGGATGACAATGAGCAGTTCACAGGGCTGGCTCTGCACCTTGCCTCTGACTTCTACATGGAACACTCCAGCAAGGATGTACGCCTTCTCATCGCCTGCTGCATTGCTGACGTCTTTCGCATCTTTGCCCCTGAGGCCCCGTACAAGGAGCAGGACCAGCTGAAGGTGTGAAAGGATTGTGTCGCTTTGAATTCCTGGAGCAGTGTTTGATGGCAGTTCTTGTGATGAATGATAATGATCCTTTTGGTGTGTGGGGGGGGGGGGGGGGGGGGTCATTTTGCTCAGTAATGTGGTGATGGATTTATTTTCAATGACATTTGGTAAAGTGTGCTGAAATGCTCTCAGGACCCAGGACTTAATGGAGAAAGAGATGTTATTATTACTTTTATAATATTCCAAAATGGTTGTTACTATATCAACAAAAAATTAAGTACTGTGGTTTTGTTTTTTTAATTTTTTTTTTTAAACCAGCAGAAAGAATATTGCATGTACGATTGAACTGCTTGTTCAGGACTTTGGCAGTAGTAATGTTTGGACATAGTATACTGTCCTGTCAGATGACTAGTTTCTGAGACAACTGCCTTCTACTATTGGGTGTTGTTTATTCAGAAGTATTGTTTCTTTTGCAGGAAATTTTCATGTTCTTGATCCAGCAGTTGCGAGGTCTGGAAGAACCTGACTCACCCTCTTTCAAACGCTACTTCTACCTGCTGGAGGTCAGTGGAAGATCCTACTAGTATTGTATTGGTGTTGACAGACAAATATAATTTGAGAGGGAACTTAAATAGATGCCCTCAGCATACTACATGAGCAAAATAAACCCTTGCAATGGCCATGCTGAAAAGTCCAGAGAATTGCTGTGGAAAGGCTTGTCTGTGCGTATATGAATTGTGTGCAGTATTGTTGTTTTATTGGTTGCGGAAAATGACTTTGAAAAATGTTTGGAGGCATTTAATCGTTCATTAATGGCATGTCCCACCAACAGTGCGGTAACTGTACTTATTGTTGCTTTTACATGTGGATATATATATTAGATGTTTTTATTTGTTGCAGAACTTGTCATGGGTGAAATCTTTCAACATTTGTATTGAACTGGATGACAACCAGGAGATTTTCTGTGCCCTTTTCAAGCTCATGTTTTCCATTGTCAAGTAAGTTTTGTGAGAGAGGAAAATTGCTCTAAGTGTGGCAACCTTGGTTTGAGTTTGTCAGAGTTATGCCAGTTTTCAGGAAGCATCCTGAGTTATGACGTTGTAGTTCCAGATGCTCTGCCTTCCCTTCAGTGATTGTCCTGATGTGACCCTGTGCAGGTTGACTGGACATTAACCTGCTTGGCCCCAGACCAGCTGCTGCCCTTTCACTATGAAATCCCATGTCAAATGATACCAGTATACAACTTTAAAAATCAGTAATAAACACCAAACAAAAGTTTCAGCTCACTTCATATTTTTCCCAGTTTGCGAATACGTTCTTCTTGTATATCCAACAGATTTGGATTTTTTCACAAAAAAAAAAAAAAAAAGCATAAAAAAATAAATAAATCCCAAGCCAGAAATGTCTGCATCTGAATGTCAGGTTTTAGGGTGCCTACGGGTAACAAACTTTGCAAAATTTCCAGTTTGAATCTCCAAAGATGAAGCTCCATGAGTTTTTTAGGGTGCCCACGGTAAGCGACTGAGCCAAATTTGCAGTTCAAATCTCAAAGGATGAAGCTCTGATGCCATTGCTAACAGTAGGGCTTTTGTTTATTTTTGTGCATCGATTGTGTCCATCTCACAACTTGAAAATTCACGGCGTCTCTCAAACTCCACCAAACTTTGAACAAAGGACCTTGCCGGAAGTAGTAAATAGCAGAAGGACCTTGCCAGAAGTAGTAAATAGCAGAAATGAGGCTACAAGTCTTGCAAGCATCCCGTTCCTGTTTGCATAAGCTGGGATGCTAGTATGGAGTGTCTGCTAGCCAGCCGCTAATAGGCAGTCTGGGGTTGCACAGTAAGAAAAAAGAACAGGCGGTCTGGGGCAAGGTGGGTTAAAATCAAACACTGCATCCAGCCGTTGATCTTGCAACCAAGACTTGGTTGGTTTTTCATTTGTTCTCCCCCCCCCCCCCCCCCATAGTGTGATCCAATGTTGACAACAACAGTGCATGTAAAAAAATAATATTTTTTTAAAATAATTTCTGAAAGCAATTGTTATGAAAGAAAATGGGTTCACTTGTCACCAGAAAAATGGGAGACTGTCTGAAAAGAAGAATACATGCCTGTGCACCTGTGTACTTGAAAATGCACCTGCACACACACTCATCTGTGATATTGTTACTAAAAACAACGAAGGTAGTTGACCTGATACAATGAAGGTAGATGACCTGTTTGTTCCAGTGACAAGCACTCTGGGAAAGTGAGGACCTTCATGTTGGACATGATGACTCCCCTCATCTGTGAAGCAGACTCTGTGTCCCAGGAACTGCTGGACGTCATTCTGGTGAATCTGGTGGAACCCAGGAAGGTATGCTGTGCTGCTTGGCTCTGAGTCAGTATTTCTGGCAGAGGTGCCAGTTTGAGGTCAGGTAGAATGCAGAGGGTTCATGGTGGTTCTGCATGTGACGGCTGCTTTTAGTTGAAGCTGTGGTAGATCCAGCAAGCTCCTCGGGTGTCCATTGCAGTTGTGGCAAGAAACACTGGCTGCTGTTTCACTACTGTGGTGGGTACCACAGAGTTTCATGGTAGTTTAATTCAAAGTACAACACTTCAAGTCACTGTGCCTGTAGCTTCTTGCCTGTTTTGCTCTCTGTTGCTACATACTGTGTCAGCTGCTAATTGTGGATGTGTGTTTCTGTTTTCAGGCTCACAATAAAATTGCTTATGCTATGGCCAAGGATTTGCTGAAGAGGACAAGCAATGCCATCGAGCCATACATCCAAGCGGTAATCATATACCTCACATAAGTACCTGCATGCTCATGTTAACTATTGTGCATTTGGCAGTAAATGATATGCCAGGGGTTGCCCTGACTTGCAGTGTTTCTGACAGCATTTAAAACCATGGGTCACTTTGACCCTCTGTGCTGAGATTGGAGGGTCATTCAGTAAAATCCAAGGGTCAGATGTGAATATTATATTGTACTGCATATTATATTATACTGCATATTAGAGAAGTAGGTGGAACACATATTTTTTGTTTGTTTTTGAATTGATTCTTGATTAGTTAAAGTTTGGTTTAATGTTTTGGATTTTCAGTTTTTCAACAACATGCTGATGCTGGGCAAGACTTCTGAGAGTGAGGTGTCCAGTCATCTGTACGACCTGATCTATGAACTGAACCAGGTGGCACCCAACGTCTTGTTTGCCGTCCTTCCCCAGCTGGAATTCAAGCTGAAGGTAGACATGGGCTGCAATGACAGTCATGACTTTTATAAATGTATATAAGTGCTTTCCCAAAGGGATAGGGCGATTGTGTGTGTGTGTGTGGATGCATGCTGGCATGTGTTAGTTCTTCAGCTCTTACACCCAAAATTTTGTTTTTTTTCTTCTGATGTCGGTCAAAACTTTTCAGTGTCAAGCAATTAGCTGTGACAGATTTTTCTAGGGTTTAGTATTTTGTGAACTGCTGAAACTGCTCACTTTGTATTCTGGTGCATTATTACGAAAGGGCAAAGAAAATGGACACATACTTGCAATGGAACAGGACACACAGCTGGGATGGGAGGTGCATATGCTGCGAAAGATGACAAACATTTGTAAATAGGACATTGCTGACACTTCAAGAGATGCAGCACTAAAATTTTAGCATAGCAAACTGCAGCAAAGAGCTGCTACTGACAGATGCTTTAAGAGAGATGTAGGCTAATGACTGGTACTTATAGTTGATGTATTTTGTTTCCCACATTTCTGTGAGACATTGCCATTGTTGGAGATAGTCAATGCGTGCACTATGTATGCAATGAATGTTTGTTTGGGGATCACACATGGTGTTGAGTTTTTTCTACAAAGGATCAGGTTCTTATTTGCCCTCTGTTTCGCTCTTTTTTCCTCTTGTACCATGCGTTCATGCAGTATTTTGTTTCTTTACAGAGTAATGAAGAGCATGAGCGCAAGAGCGTGACCAAGCTGCTGGCCAAGATGTTCTCTGAACCACACTCTGACCTGGCGCTGAAAAACAAACCTCTCTGGAACTGTTTTCTTGGCAGGTCAGAGCAGCAGCACCTTTATGGTTTGATTTGTGCAGCATAGGAGAGTGGTAAAGGGTTTTGCACCTGCCACCAGTGGGGGATCTGTCTTTGGGGGAAGTGCTGTTGAGCTAAACCTTTCAGACACACTGAACTGCTTCCTTGGCATGTGAGAGATGAAGCATTTGTATTTTGATTCCTGCAAAATATGTGTCGTAAAGAGTTATAAGCTTGCTGCCAGTAGGTTGGGGGGGGGGGGGGTACATTATTAAATGAAAGCTTCCTTTTGAAGTTAGAACAGTTTCTTGCATGAAACACCATCTCTACTAATTCTGTGGCCTTGCATATGATACGGTTGCAGCAGTGTTTGAATGATAAAGCTAAGTTTGTTGAATGTATACAGAAAGTATCATTTGGGAAGAAAATGCTTTACTGCCATTGATCCATTGCTGTGAAAATAAAATCGTGAGTAGTTTCTGCTGGAGTGGTAAACTTGAAATTGTTTTTCTTTTGTGCTGCAGGTTCAATGACATTGCCATCAGCGTTCGCACCATATGTGTGCAGAATGCTCAGCACTTCATCTGCAACCATCCAGAACTAGTCAAAGACATCCTGGGTATGTACTTCTGCATCTCCTGACAAAGACTTGCCCTCATTTACAACCCTCACTTTGTTTTTTTAAAACCTGTCCCATCGTATTTCCATGTTGCTAAACCCCTGACTGAAGACAACCGTTTTCTTAAGATTGCTTCTGCTCAGAGTCTTTGGGGGCTTTCTGGGCCTCCCTGTATTATATATAAAGCTCGTGGAAAGCTAGGTTGACCTTGGAGCCAATCTGGGCTAGTGGGAAGGCATTAGGCTGGTGAGAGGATTCTCAGGTTGATTGCCTATTTGGCTCCTTCTCTGAAATCGTAGTTGTCATTGACATCCTGGGTGTATATGGTGTGCAAATTGATTTTTTTTTCTTTGTCAAATCAAGATTTTGCATTTAGGGTCATTTGAAAGACCTTACATTGTAAGTTTAAAAAAGTATAATTATATGTTGTTTTCGACACCTGTTGCCATGGAAACAATCCAAGATGGCCACCAAACAACCTTTTTAAAATCCCTACTCCTCCAAAGATACTGCACATAGAACAAAACTGCCTTTTGAACTTTAATTAAGATCACAGTATCAAACTTCATACAGAAGGTTTTATGGATATCTTCATTTTTGACTTTTTACAAATATTTTACATAAACATGTGGAAAATTTAATGATTTTTATATATTCCATGTTACATAAATACAACAATTTTCACTTTATCAATAAAACCTTCGTATGAATCAAGATAAATGTACAGAGTAATACCATGTCAAGTTTCAAAGCTGTATCTTTATTACAACCAGAGCCTTAGGAATTTTAAGTTGAAAATATGCAACAAAAAGTAACAGAAAACGATGGAACAAAGTCGTCATCACCGTGTGCTTGTATTCCCAGCACCATGATCACTTGATTGACTCCAATACTGCTTTCGTGGCTAAACACAACCATTCTTGGGTTGACTTCATACGCTATGTTCTTGTCACTGAACTGCGTTCGTGGAGACATTTCAGATTTCTTATACTCGCAAAGATCGCAATTCAAAGCAAGCTTTGATGCGAATCCAGCCCTCTGATCCAATCCCTCACACACTGAAATGTACAGTCCGGTTTCTCCACAAGTAGGGCACGAAACATCAGTCAGCAAACAAGTCAACTGGAACACGCGAGCAATAATCCAAGATTGTTCAGTTCCATCTGCAACACGATCTGCAGCTCCCATCATCTCAATTTCTTTTTGAGAGGCACCCACCACTTTCGGTTCACACGGCGTCTTCACGATCATTCACCCTCGCTTTCTTCTCAGCTTTAGCCTTTCGACACAAAAGCATTGTGTCATGAGTCCGCTTATTTTGCTTCCGTGGCATCTCTGGTATTGATGGCAATACACAGTTTTGGGAAAAAAGTGTAACTTTAGGGAATATTTGCAGAAATACTTCGTGAATCGATTGAGCTCGTCAGATTTGTTGACAAATTATCAACAAAACGGAAATCAAGTGCAGTGCATTGTGGGAAGGCTGAGTATAGCCGAGCGTGGCCGGAGTCTTGGTTCTGATTTCTGATTGGTCGATTTCAAAATCCAATGATGTCATGCTAGTCACTACTCCAAATAAGGAGATTTCCGTTGAAAATCAAGGGTCGGCAACGGCGGGAAATCTGTTTATGGTCGGTCTCAGCGATTATGACGTGGAACAAAAGAAGAGAGGTCGACCTCTCCAACGATACCAAACTTGACCTACTTTTCGCTCGACTTCGGGCCGTTGTCAAGGGTCAAACAATGTGCTTTTCTCCCAAAATAAATTAAAAACAACGCGACAAACTTTGATAAGCACTCTTTATTGGCACATTTGAAGGCATTAAAAACAATTTTCATGCAAAACATGGCTGAAAATGTGTTTAATAGGTGTCAAAGAGTACGTATGTGTTGGAAAAAAAAAAGTAACAAAAAACTTTTTGGGTCAAATTTGCACTACCGTATCCGGCCTTAAAATGGCTCTCATTGATGCCCATCTTATTGCACATTCTTTCTAGTGGTGCAATATGTGTTTCACCCTAATGTGACCATCAAGGTTGACTGGATGTTATAAACCCATTAACGGTACATATCCATCAGTCAGGTTTGTGGCTGATTGGTCCCCAGGACCATTGATTAAAGTTTCAAGGCATTTCTAACCCTTAAGCATGGATTGGTAGTTGCTACTGAGTGGCTGTTAACTGGTTTGCCTACAGGTAAGCTGTCACAGCTGTGTAAGCCACTCTCTGGGATCTGTTTTGCCCTGTACCTTTTGACAGCCTGCTGTTTGCCTCTACAGAGCAGTTAAAGGTGCGTCAGCATGACCCTGAAGAATCTGTTAGGATGGAGGTGGTCCACTGCATGCTGCAGGTGGCACGCAAGGACTTCAATCTCTGCACCGACGAAATGCTTGTCTTCATCAGAGAGAGGACTCTTGACAAAAAGGTCTGCCATTGGATTGTTATTCTTTACTTCTCTATTAGTGTAATAGTGAGGCCTGTTCATGTTGCAGAGGTGATTTTTGCTTTACCAAAACCAAAATTAGAAAATATTCAACCATTTCCGATAGTAGTACCATCATTGCACTTCATTTCCAACTCGAACACACCATACACTCGCTCAGTCAGTACTGTCTACAGCACATGAATATACCAGGTACTATTTTTTTAATTGATTGCATGCATGTGGTGTGTGTCTGCAACAAAACCAGAACCCCCAATATTTGTTGGATATTAATATTTGGGAGTCAGAGTTATTTGCAAGATTTGATTTCCAGTTTTAGGTGTGATGTATCAGTTTTTCATTTCTGGATTACTACAAGTGAAACATGACTGGGAACTATTTTTCTTCAAATTAAAACGTATGCATCAGTGGAAGGCCAAATGTACATGCTTGAGTTGACCATGTGCTTTCTTGAGGGAGTTAGGAGTGATTTGGTTTGTTAAGTTCATAACCATGTGTGACGTCTGTGATCTAGTGGAAGTTTGCTGGAGCATACTCTGTCGAATACACATAAGTTTATGCACCTGGGTGCTGCTTTTTTGCCTTAGATACTGTTTTTCATCTATTTTAATTTTATTTAAACATGTAACATTGCTTAGTTAGCACATTAGTTTTGCTCTGAAACTGCTGAATCAAAATGGAATTTTTTTTTGCCTTTTTGGATTTTGCTGATGGATGTCACTTTTGATACACAGCTTTGGAGAGCCATGTATCACCAGACTGGAAGTGTTTCTCTGTGCTTTTTATAAACTCATGTGATTGTGTTAATCAATATGTAGCACAATATGTTTGGGAGGACAAATTTCTGTGTTCCTGTGCAGTTCAAGATTCGGCGTGAGGCAGTGCTTGGTCTGGGAGGTATCTACAAGACTGTGTATAGTCGGGATCCAGTGGACCCACAGCAGGCCGCCAGGGTGGACTGGATCCGCAACAAAGTCTTCCACCACTACTACCAGAACAGCAACGATGACAGGTAGGGGCAAGCAGCTGATGGATGAACTCATTTGTGTTATCCTGTGATTGTCAGCATCGTCATGTTGTTGTGTTACCTTCGCTGTCATGCAATCAGTGTAGTTGACCAGGTGTTCTAAGTCAGCTGTCTGTTGCTAGTGTCGGGCTAACCTGTTTTTTGCCTGTTGACTCTGCTGTTGATACTTCTCTTGAAGGAACTAGCCTTCTCAGTTCCAACCTTTTACTGAATTTGTGCTATTTTAGTCATGTTTTTGTAGCATTTTTTGTTTTTAAACTACCGTCTAATATTACCCCAAATTAATTGAATAGATAACCCCTTTTCTTGAACATAGCATATGCATCTGCAGCTGTAAACACTACAGAATAAAAGGAAAGAAGCTTGGTTACAAAAATGAAAACTACCTTTTTTGACCCATTTGCAGTTTGCAAATCTGGAATATTCATCCCCTCATGGCATGAGATGAGAGGTCTGGAGAGATATGTCTGCCACCATCACATGCTTGGAGAAAGATAAAAGGAATTGATATAACAACCCCCCCCCCCCGCCCCACCACCACCATCATGTCATCCTCTTTTAAGTTTGGCTTTTGATACTGTTTATATTCTTTGTTCATCTCTGCTTTTTTTCCCCCTTTTTTTTTAGAGATTCAGTTCCCCCCCCCCCCCCCCCATGCCCCTTTGTTGGTCATTTCTGCTAATTTTGGGAGATGAGCCAAGTGAGACCCCCACCCCCACTGCCACCCCATCTCTGAAGGGAAGCTGGCTCAGTTTTCTGTGCACCATTAAAGACTGAGATTTGAATGTGTGAGTGGGTGTGTTGCTGTGTCTTCCAGGCTCCTGGTGGAGAGAATCCTCAACATCCACCTGGTGCCCTACACCCTGCCGGTGGGCGACCGAATGAGGAAGCTGCTGGAGCTGTATTGCAACCTGGATGACAACGCTGTCAAGTGAGGGGCTCTCCCTTCTCTCTCCTAGTCTGCTGTACTGCCCTTTGTGTGTAACTGCTAGGCATGTACAGACTGTGATCCACTTTCAGTCTTGCTGTTGTAGACCGTGTGATCTAGCGTGTCACCAAACCGATGTTGTGCAGCATGCTATGCCACATATTCATGCACTGATTGACGAAAAGGCAGGTGTGGCTAAATGTTGCCATTGAATGGCAGATGCCAGCAATAAAGGAACCACAGTAGTCGTAGCATTATTATTGCTCTCTTGGTGCCAGGATGAAAGAGTGACTGCTGTAACACCACCGGTTGTGAGATACTGACATTGAAGATAACAACAACAACAAAAATACAGTATTTGTTGTTGTGTTCAAACTGTATTCTCTGTTTATTAGGTCAAATACATTACATGCTGGTTGTAGGTGTGGCTTACCAAAAATGTCTATCTAATGTACGATACATGATTTTCATTGGCTGTCGACCGCTTGATCAGGATCAGGTGAGAGTAGAGCAAGTCTGAAACCAACATTACACGATCAGGTCACCTGATGGTGACATCACGGTCTGTGGTTTCCCACAGCAGCTGATTGTACATGATGTATGACTGTGATTGAAAATGGATCATAGCCTGAAGGCATGCTTGGACCAGTGTGCTAGGCAGTAGGTGAACATCACACCCTTACAGGTGTGAAGTAAGCATTGTACTCTGGCTGTCTAAGAGACTGGGCTGGGCAAGTGTGAACTTTGTGCCCAAGCCACATGACTGCTGGGCAGATAAGAAATGCATACCCGCATAACCTTTTATGCTTGGCAGTGGATGTTACACTTCGGGGAGGGGGGAGGGGGATAAGCTTTGCTTGAAGTGGCTGTTTCCAGCACCCAGGTGGATTAATAAGAGATGCCTGGTGCACATGCCATACAGCAAGTAGACATTACACTTTGGAAGGGGCCAGTAAGCTGGGGGGGGGGGAGCTGACTGTTTATGGGACTGTGTTGGGCAGACCAGAGATGCCTGGACCTCTTGCATGCCGGGCAGTAGACCAACATGATGTTTTTTTGTGAAACAGGAATGCTACGTATCAAAGTTGTGAGGCCTGTATTATACTTAATACAAGAATAGTAATATTCCTGTGTCTGTTTTCCAGGGCCTTCACTGAGATGCTGAAACACAGGAGCAAGTAAGTCAGTGTCTCTGGATATCTGCAGAAACAGTACCAAGGCTCATTTATTTTATTTTTGCAAGACAAGATTGTAGAGTGTGAGTACTCTGTATGCTCTTTATATCAGCTGGACTTTTACTGTATTTGTTACGCCAGCTTGAGGTAATGATGCAAATTGGTCAGTGTAAGTTCGACTCCAGTGTTCTGTGTGCTGTTTTTATGCCCAAAGGCAACTGTGGGGGAAAAGTTAATGCTTTCCAGTCAAGCGAAAATGCTGCCAGTCAAGTAAAATCCTCAAAACAGTGGTGACAGCAAATTCTGCATTTCCGGGAACCTGTGCCTTGAAAAAAATACTTAAGATTCATTTTGTTAGCAGACTTTTAAACTTATAGCCAAAGGTTGTTTAGATTATATCCAGAAAGGCTTCCTGTGAACAGGTGTTAATGCAGAAGATGTAATTAATTGCAGTTAGAACAATGCAACTTACTAAGTAAAACAGCAAAAGGAGACCCTCATCCCCCCCACCCCCCAAAAAAAGAAGATATAAAAGGGAGCCTGGAACATTTTGAAATGTAAAGTTACTGTGGTGTGTTTCCAGTGTGCGTCTGATCCTACAGCAGCTGTTGGATGCTCATGACAAGCAGGAGCAGACTAACCCACCAGCCATCTTTCCCAAACTGATAGCCCTGGCACGTAAGTACACAGTGCAGCTTGTCCTTCATGATGATAAATCACCACTGATGGCCCTGGCATGTCAGTGTCAGTACCATGTACCCTTCATGATGATAAATCACCACTGATAACCCTGGCATGTCAGTGCACAGTCGGTGTCAGTTCTATGTACCCTTCATGATGATAAATCACCACTGATAACCCTGGCATGTCAGTGCACAGTCGGTGTCAGTTCTATGTACCCTTCATGATGATAAATCACCACTGATGGCCCTGGCATGTCAGTGCACAGTCAGTGTCAGTACCATGTACCCTTCATGATGATAAATCACCACTGATAACCCTGGCATGTCAGTGCACAGTCAGTGTCAGTACCATGTACCCTTCATGATGATAAATCACCACTGATAACCCTGGCATGTCAGTGCACAGTCGGTGTCAGTTCTATGTACCCTTCATGATGATAAATCACCACTGATAACCCTGGCATGTCAGTGCACAGTCGGTGTCAGTTCTATGTACCCTTCATGATGATAAATCACCACTGATGGCCCTGGCATGTCAGTGCACAGTCAGTGTCAGTACTATGTACCCTTCATGATGATAAATCACCACTGAGACAACCTGAGAGTTGTTGGCATGAGGCAACAGCTGCTAGCTCTGAGGTTGACTTGTGAGCCCTGGGTCACTTGTGCATTCATTGGTATCTGATGAGAGCCCCTGACTGGGCCCCTTTCCCATGATTCAGCTGTCTGGAAAACTACTAAGCTTCCAGAGAAATGTTACCAGTTTGCTAAGCCAGTATCAGTCAGCAGTGTACTGTGGGGAGTCACTTTTGGCTGGTGTGTGCAGGGATCCTGACACCATGCTCTCTTTTCCTTTTGATCACTCCAGTGGAAACTGGTTCTGCAAATGGAGGCTACTGTGCACTTCAAGACATCCAACTGCCTAAAATCTTCCTTGTTGGTGTGGTCTGTCTTCACAGAGAATCCTGTGTTTGATGTTAATGTGTTGAGTGCTTTTTATGCAAGGAAAGAAGAAAGACATTGCATCTTTACCCGTGCAGTCCCTTTTCCTAGTTTGACACTGTGTAGTACATGGTGCCGGGAAGAGATCCAGACCAGGTTGCTACATGTTTTGTTCCCCGTTTGTGCACCTGCCCATTCTTAGCACATTGTGCAAGCTTATATGTGCCATGCTATCTACAGGAACACTGCCAGAGCTGCAGAAACCAAATGAGCACATCAAGAAACTCAACATCAGTTTGAAGGATGACCGACGCATGCGCCAGCTCTTCAGAACTCTGGTTGGCAATGACTGCACTTGTAAAAAGGCTGAGGACACAGTGGTATGTTCAGCAGTGACTTTTTTTTTTCTTACTGAGAGAAGCAAGAAGCTTGGGCTCATCCAGTAGATCAGCTGTCAGTGAGCTGGGCTAATTCAAATTTTGTTTGTCAAAGTGTGATTTTGGTGGTTGCTGGATTTGTAGATTGTTATTAAGCAGTGCTCAAAATAGATCACCATGTGTTTAAAACAAAACAGTCATGTTCAGTAAATTGAATCTCTGTCACATGTATAGGAAACGAGGCTGAAACTGTTCATGCTAAGTGCAGTGTTTTTTGACTGTTTTTTTTTGTCCATGGTCCATGCAGATCCCCTCTCCCCCTTCCATGCCCCACACCCCCGCCCTCCCACCTCCCTGACAGTTCTTGTCTTCTCAAAATTGGAATCAAGATGACTACCATATGTCAGCTTGCTTTAGAACCAGACCTGTATAAAGTGTACCTCAGTGTCTTGATATATACGGGTCTGTAGCTTTGGAATGATAACTTGTAACGAAGCAGACCTGATCATCACGAAGCCACTGCATATTTAATTTTCAGAACATGGTGCTGGACAGGGCCCTCACTCTGGCTGTATACAGCTTTGACGTGACAGCTTGTTTATGAAGCAGACCTGTTTTACCACAAAGCCATTGCATATTTGATTTTCAGAAAGAGGTGCTGCGCAAGGTGGGGGCCCCTCCGGGCCAGAACCAGTTCTACTACAACTTGGTGAAGTCTCTGCTGGAAAGAGTGGCCCCTGTCATGATCGATGCTATCGCCATCAAGGAGCTGGTTGGCCTGGTAGGGGAGCTCCTCACAGGGTTTGGTCCCGTGGCAGATACCGTGGAGAACGCGTCTGAGAAAGGCATCAAACTCTTGCTGG
This sequence comes from Alviniconcha marisindica, assembly GCA_018857735.1. Taxonomy (NCBI): domain Eukaryota; kingdom Metazoa; phylum Mollusca; class Gastropoda; family Provannidae; genus Alviniconcha; species Alviniconcha marisindica. The sequence continues at coordinate 590,403 of JABMCL010002735.1, forward strand.
TATGTCTTGTTTTATGGCTTGTTTTTGTAAATGTGTTAAAATAATGTTTCATCCCAGTTAAGACAAATGTCAGAGCTGTTAGGACTTTGGTACTGTTGTGTCTTCCTGGACACCTAGGGAGCAAATTTTTTTTCTGCCCGAAGTTTCTGGTTTCCCATTTGCGTGTCCCTGTTTTTGATGCTGTTCTTACATGCTACATATAGCATAGTCAGTTTATAAGAATGGTGCGTTATTGCTAGTCATGCTATTTTTAAAGTAATGGGACAGTTTCTATTCATATGGCTGTTATGTTGCCCTTGTCTTTTGACATGTACGTAAGATGTGTTGCTCTTGCTGATGAGTAAGAATTCTCTGACACTGAACTAATCTGAGAGATTATGTGAAGTACATTTCATTTTCATTTGCACTGGTCATTGTACTGTGTGATCTTACTGATCCACACTAGTTTACATTGTGAGTGATTTTACTGATGCATACTAGATCATGTTGAGTGATTTTCATGAGATCACATTGAGAGTAATTTTGCTGATCCACATCAGATTACCTGGAGAGTGTGTGAAGATTACACAGAGAGTGTGATTTCGCTGATCCACACAAGTTGACACGTCATGAAGAGTGGTTTTGCTGGCCCATGCAAGTTTACATGTAGGGTGCGAGTTTTCAGGCTTTATCAGTCCATATCACCACTTTGTGTGTTTCAGACACTTTCATATGCTTACCCACATTACTTCAAGACAGCAGAGGTGTTTGAAGATTTCCTCACTTTCCTCAAACATGATGATGACATTGTCTGTAAGTTTCCATTTGTCTTGCACACTGGGCTTTGTTGCACTGCCTCTGTCTCTTGCTTAAGCTTTTCTTACACACTGTTGCTCCCATGTACACTGTACCACAATTCACACATGCACTACACTGTTTGGTACTATATACTACAATAGATTACATTTTTTATTTTTTTAAATTATGACAATAACGAGTTCAACAATGATACAGCTTGGACTAGATCAAGGAATACCTGCAACATCAAGTCTTTGCTGACATAGTAAAATAAATTAACAAATACTGTAACAGAGACATCTAAAGGGGGGCACTGAAATCGCATACATTTAAGGGGCTTTCTTTATTTTTCCAATGGGGGGGAAGGGAAAATAGTAGCATGGTGTTGGATTTGAGGCGTGACTTGTTTGGGTTGGTTAGGTGATGGCATGGTGTTGGATTTGAGGTGTGACTTGTTTGGGTTGGTTAGGTGATGGCATGGTGTTGGATTTGAGGTGTGACTTGTTTGAGTTGGTTAGGTGATGGCATGGTGTTGGATTTGAGGCGTGACTTGTTTGAGTTGGTTAGGTGATGGCATGGCGTTGGATTTGAGGCGTGACTTGTTTGAGTTGGTTAGGAGATGGCATGGCGTTGGATTTGAGGCATGACCAGTTTGGGTTGGATAGGTGGTGGCATGATGTTGAATTTGAGGCATGACTTGTTTGGGTTGGTTAGGTGATGGCATGATGTGATGTGTGTGTGTTGCAGGTGACTGCACACTCCAGATGTTGGCTCACACTGGGTGGGTTAGGTGGTGGCTTGATGTGATGTGTGTGTTGCAGGTGACTGCACACTCCAGACGTTGGCTCACACTGGGTGGGTTAGGTGGTGGCTTGATGTGATGTGTGTGTTGCAGGTGACTGCACACTCCAGACGTTGGCTCACACTGGGTGGGTTAGGTGGTGGCTTGATGTGATGTGTGTGTTGCAGGTGACTGCACACTCCAGACGTTGGCTCACACTGGGTGGGTTAGGTGGTGGCTTGATGTGATGTGTGTGTGTGTGTGTTGCAGGTGACTGCACACTCCAGACGTTGGCTCACACTGGGTGGGTTAGGTGGTGGCTTGATGTGATGTGTGTGTGTGTGTGTTGCAGGTGACTGCACACTCCAGACGTTGGCTCACACTGGTGCTGGCCTGGAGGAGCAACATCCAGAGGTCTACTCGTAAGTCTTCTGATTGCAAGCTGTCATAGTACAGTATGGGGTGACAAGGACCTTTTTGCCCTGATCATGCCTGTTTTTAAAACCTTGATCCATTTTCAAGGTTATTAGCTGTCGACAGATTTACCAGAAGATTCAGCATCTTTCAAGAATCAAGAATATTTATTTGCCCTCTGTAAACACAGGAAGTTTGAATTACAGTCAGGGAAAAAATAAACAAAGATGAATATTTGTATGATACGCACATGATTCACCTGAGTGACACTACTTTGATAGGGAAATGGGGTTTTGTGTTGCTTAACAGCACTGAACTGTTGTGTGTAGCTGAGTTTAAGGAATACAGTACTTGATAGCTGTCCAGGGGTTGCATCATTTGTTTTAAGGGTCTGTCTTGTGTCCACAGGAGTTTGATACCAGTGCTGACCCACTTGGCCAAGATGGGAACCCCAAAACAGACCAAGCATGCACTGCGCTGCATCAATGTCATCTGCCGCAACAAAGAACCCATCTTGTCTCAAGTGTTTGAGGTGAGGAGTTGGAACCGTTGCTAAGGCAGCTGGGGTAATACGATGTCTGTCAAAGTTGGAAAGAAAAACCTTTTGTTTGCTTGAAGTTATGACAGTGAATTACAGCCTGCAGCTTGTTGTGTTTGATGCAGACTCAGGAGGGTTCTGGGTATGTGCAGTGATAAGAATGCCATCATTTAGCGGTAAGCCCTGAGAAAGGCTGCACTGAAGCGGTTGCTTATGAAACTGTTTGCATGCATTGTTTTACGTGCACATGTGTGTGTTGACAGCATGTTCAGAAGTCCCTGAATCCAGAGTCGGCCAACTACATCACCTCCATTGTGGCATTGGGACACCTGGCCCACCTGTGTCCTGACACCTTTGCCACAGAGATGAAGAACATCGTCACCAAAGTCATTGTCAAAGATCTGCTGATGCAAGACAGGGTGAGCGAATTTAGCCCTGTTGCTTGGTCTTTTGTCAAACTTGTTAACTTTTAAAGCTGGGGATGGGGGGGATTTCTGTGAAAAATCTTCAAATATGACCAGTGACTGGTGCAGTGGTTTGAGGTAGCCAATAATTCACAGTATATTCAGACACAGAAGCATTTGTGTGTGTGCATGCGGGTATGTGTTCACTGTCACACACATACATGAAAAATTATTTTGACTTGTGGTAATCTGGCAAACAGGGGTGTGACAACAGCTCTGTGTTTGTTGATGCCATGTATTTATATCTGTTCATGTGAAGTGCTCTCTTCGCAGACATCTGGGCCTCCTACAGATGAAGCGTGGTATGCTGATCACTTGGTTACCGAGGAAACACAGGCAAAGGTAGTGCACATTTTGTTTTTTTACTTTCACCCTCCTCATTTTGATTTTTACCATTGATATGCTGTGGAAACACAGGCAGAGGTAGTGCACAGTTGTTGTTTTTCACCCTCTTCATTTTGATCTTTACCCTTGGTTTGCTGGTCACTTGGTTACTGAGGAAACGCAAACAAACATAGTACACAGTTGTTTTTTCCCTCACTCTTCATTTTGATTTTTAACACTGGTATGCTGATCACTTGGTTACAAGGGAAACACTGGCACAGTTAGTGCACATTTTTGTTTTTTTATACCCTCTTCATTTTAATTTTGACCTGTCTCAAACTCAAAGATACTTTTAATGCTGTCGGGGAACAGATGAATTAGGCTAATGTAATGGACGGAGCATTGTACTTTTGTTCTTACTAAATACTACCATGTGCTGGACATTTGCAGTTATCTGACCCATTTATGCTGTCCTTCTTTTGTCTGGACACAAGCAATGAAGTTTCCGCACCTGAGTTCTCTGATTTTCGGGCACTGAAGAGGAATACTTAGAAACCCACCCTCTTTGTGCCACTGTTGGGCATATGTTTCTCACCTGTGCTGTGTTCCTGTGCTCAGGTGCAAGCCATGAAGTTGCTAGTTCGCTGGTTGCTGGGACTGAAGAGCAACTCAAACAACTCGGCCACCTCCACCCTGCGCCTCCTCTACACCGTCATCATCCATGAAGGGGACCTGATGGAGCATCACCGTCTCAAGTCAGTGCAGCTGATGGGGATGGGGGCAACAGGGAGTGCTCTCACAAAGGAGTGGCAGAAAGGGAGTGCTCTCACAAAGGGGTGGCAGAAAGGGAGTGCTCTCACAAAGGGGTGGCAGAAAGGGAGTGCTCTCACAAATGGCTGGCAGAAAGGGATTGCTCTCAAATGAGTGGCAGAAAGGGAGTGCTTTCACAAGGGGGTGGCAGAAAGGGAGTGCTCTCACAAAGGGGTGTCAGAAAGGGAGTGCTCTCACAAGGGGTGGCAGAAAGGGAGTGCTCTCACTAAGGGGTGGCAGAAAGGGAGTGCTCTCACAAAGGGGTGGCAGAAAGGGAGTGCTCTCACAAGGGGGTGGCAGAAAGGGAGTGCTTTCACAAGGGGGTGGCAGAAAAGGAGTGCTCTCACAAGGGGGTGGCAGAAAGGGAGTGCTCTCACTAAGGGGTGGCAGAAAGGGAATGCTCACAAAGGGATGGCTGGCAGAAAGGGAATGCTCACAAAGGGGTGGCTGGCAGAAAGGGAGTGCTTTCACAAATGGCTGGCAGAAAGGGAGAGCTTTCACAAAGGGGTGGCAGAAGGGGAATGCTCTCACAAAGGGGTGGCAGAAGGGGGATGCTCTCAAAGGGGTGGCAAAAGAGTCCTTCAAGTGCCCCACTGGTAATGTAATAACCTGAAGAGTAGAAAATGGCCAGTTCTGTCTGTCCAACTTTGCAACATTGGATCAGTTACTGTTGGAAGAAAAGCAGCAAACCTGTCCTTCTGAGGTCAGAAGAGCGTTAGTTGGTCTTGTGCCTAGTACAACCAGTGAGCTCGCCTTCTTGGATGACAAAATGTTTGACTTAATCACAAGGTTTGTTCTTGTGTTACAGCAAACCAGAACTGGCACGGTTACGTCTACAGGCTGGCTGCTGTATGATGAAGCTTGCTGAGGAGCCGTGCTATGCTGAAATCATCACCCGTGAACAGTTCCAAGCACTTGCCTTGCTCATTAATGTCAGTTCCACCTTCAGTTCAGTCTGTACTTGTGTGTGTGTGTGTGTGTGTGTGTGTGTGTGTGTGTGTGCATTTATATCTGTGTATATGTGAATGTGTAGAAGTTTGTTTGAATACAAATGATGTCAGATGTCTCAGAATTTTGGCTCAAAGGGAGTACATGTTGGGAAATATCTACAGGGGTTTGAAAAACTTTGTATTTGAAGATTTTTAATTTATTTTTAATATGTATTTATTATAGTCTCATATGAAAAGGCAGAATCTGATTTCAGATCTCTTTTCCAATTCTTGTCATGGCAACTTCAAACAAACAAAAAAGGAGACCCTTCTCCTCCCCAGACCAAAACCCAAAAGAGGTGGGGCAAAGGAAAACTAAATAGAAGAAAAATTGACTGATGATTGCAGTTTTTGCTTTGTGCAGGACTCGTGCTACCATGTGAGGTTACGCTTTGCTGTCAAGCTGCACAAAGGCTTGTTCAGTCTGCGACTTCCCCTTGAGTACATGAGCATCTTCTCCCTGGCAGCCAATGACCCGTTGAAGGAGCGACGAACACAACTCAAACAGTTCCTCAACAGCAACATACAGAAACGGCGGGAATATCTCAAACAAAACCCCAGTGCTAGAAGTAATCCTTTTTTTCTTTTTTCTTTTCTTGCTTTTTAAAGTTGAAATTTGCGGTGCATGGCAGAAACTGATCACTCAAAATTGATTTTCCAAAAAGATAGCCTCTGTCCGTTTTGAATGTTTTGCTGTGATTTCCCAGCAGCAAGTGAAAGCTGAAATGGGTCTAGGAAAAAGCTTTGTGAATGTACACTCTTAGATAGCAGACTTGCTTGCTTACCTGTTTTAAGCTATGGATTGAACATCGGGTTCTTGAATACTGTGCTTGAATTCTATTTCAAAACAAAAGAAAACAAATAAATGGCATTTTTCATTCTGTTTATCTCTCAAAATGTGCATTTGCTTATGACCGAGTTTGGTTATTCTGAGGTGATCCTGTGCTGTTGACTGAAACAAATATCCAATCACTAACACACACACCCACCCACACACATGCACACACATATCAAAGCAGATGTTACTGCTTCTGGTGTGGTGAGAATTTTTTTGTTTTTTTTGTTTTCAAACTTACATGAATTACTGTGTATATGTGTGAGGCTAAAGTGAATGTGCTTAGTATTGTGTCTCAAAGGTCTGATGTCATCGGTGGTGCCTGACTACGTCCTACCCTACACCATTCATCTTCTGGCACACGACCCAGACTTCAAATCTTTTGATCACCTGGAGTCTCTCAAGAATCTCAAAGAGTGAGTGGAACATAGTACAGTTGGTGTTAAGCACTGACCATGGGCTGGGCTGTTACAGTGTAATGTTGATGCTACAGCCGTGTTGCTCTGTTGCTGGGGATGTTTGTGCTGCTGGTTTTTGTTGCTGGTGTCTACTAGCTCCTCTTTGTGTCTGCCATGAACTTGCCCCACCTTTCCCCTAAAGAGAAGAGATGAAACAATAGACCTGTTCCTAGAACAGTTAAGATGGAAGAGAATAATTCTACATTCACACCAAAACAAACAACCAAAGTACAATATTCACAGTTTTATTTACATGGATTGTGTGGCGAAAGTTTATGGTTACTAGGATGTAGAATTAGACACTTCTGTCAGGAGCTCGCCCTGGCTCAGAATTACCGGTTAAGTTTCATCATATGGTGATTGATACTCTGATAAATTAGATGGAATGGTCAATAATACCAGCATGTCCAAGCCTTATGTGCCCTTTTAACATGGGCAATGTTGAAGGGACTAACTCTTCGAAAATATGTATTTGATGTTTGTGCATGTATGTATTGTTTTATGTTTGTGAAGTGATTTGTTTTGTGGAGTGACTTGACAGAGGGTTTCATATATATGAGAAGGGTTTTGAAATGTGCATTTTCTTATGACCTGAGATTGACTGTCCTGAGGTGACCCTGTGTAGTTGACAGGACATTAAAATCCAATTACTAACAAACCTTGCCCAGGAGTGGGTCTCCTGGTTGGCTGGACATGAAATGTAAAGAATCGATCCATCAGCCTTTGCTTGTGTCCTCTAGAACACAGTAGTATAGCCATCAGATAAGGCATTGTCTTAAGATCAGTTTATGGATGACAAGCCACATGTCGGATAATTTCTTTTGCAGATGTCTTTGGTTTGTGTTGGAGCCTTTGATCGGTCGCACCGAAGACTACAACTATGCATTCCTTCGTCGCATGATTGAAAAAATCAAGCAGACAAAAGATATCCAAGGACCAGATGATGAGGCAATGAACAAGGTTGGTTTATTTAGCCCAGCTGATTTAGCCTGGCCTTTCAGTTCCCACTGGCTTGGCTACTATGCAGGCATGTGTTTATGAGTGGACATCTGGTGGCAGGGTTGCCTGATGAATAAGATTGAGAGAGAGAGAGCATGTGATAAAAGATATGTGATGGTGATTTCATTGAAAAAAAAGGTAATTTTGTTACTTTTATTTAAAAAAAACAAAAATTAAAATGAGAGCAGGTTTGGGATTGTAGTTTCATTTCGGCCCAATATCCCAATAAAGTTCTTGGCATTTTTGCTGGTATTTTCACCCGTACAAGGGGGAATGACCCCTCTCTGAAAAGTGAAAGCTTTCAAAGAATGCATATTAAGAACCCGAGTTGGGTTTTTTGACTGTCCTTTTTAGTTTTTATGGCCATGGATGATTTTCAAAGTCACAGGGGGGGTCCAAAGTCACCATGGGAAATTGTGTTTTTCTGTTTTGAATACAAGTCGTCTGATCATTTGTTGTACTTGTAGGTCATGTTTAAAATTAAAAAGATTATGGTATGGTTGATATAATCTGTTGAACTTGGGCGAAATCTTAGGGCTGGTGGGCAGTAACAGGAGTAGCAGATTGTGAACATTAAGATTTTGCCAAATTCACAGTGAAAAGGGAGAAAGTATGTGGAAATAATTTAACCTCATGTGGTATTGTGTATAGCTGTCTGAAAAAAATAAATCAAGTTTGTTTGCTTTCAGTTTGGTCTCTCCAGTGTGAGACTAGTTTATAGGAAGCTTGGTTAAGCCCGTTCTTACTTGGGCGAATGTTTCTTCACGAACCAAGTTGGAAGTATTCGGCAAACCTATTTGGTTCTTAATTGGGCGAACTTTTCTTCGCGAACCTAGTTGCAAGTATTCGTTGAAGCTATATTCGGGGTCCAAAAAGCTTTGCTCAACATGTTCTGGGAACATTCGCCCGATTCGACGATCATAGCCTCTGATTGGCTGAGAGCAGAGCTGTCCTGTGGATGAAGAAAAAATTAAAATGGATGACGGTGTCGCTAGCTTCTTCACTCTCTTCGGAGGGAATTTGTTTATTTGTTGACTTGTGGGAGGCGCAGCCTTGTCTTGGAGACCCAGAATGAGATAGTAGTTAGTTGAATTACCCTGTGAGGGATGATTAAAGTATATTGACTTGATTTTAGCCTACATTTTTTATCATGCTGTCTGCTGCAAGTTCGGGCCAAAGCTTGCATCTCATTACAAGCCAGTTGAGAACGAAGTAAAGTTTGGACTGTCCGAACCATATTTGGTGAACTAAAAGTTCAATTAAGAAATGAATCATAGTTCGTCGAAGTGTCCGAAGTATGTTCGGCGAACAAACATTTGCCCAGTTGAACAGGCTTTACACCGTGTGGCTTGTGTTCTTTTTTTCCGCCCAGATGGCCACTAAGTCCCATGTGTTGGTGTTGTCTTTTGCAGAAGTTGTATGCAGTGTGTGATTTGGCACTGGGTCTCATGAATGTCAAGACCAACATCACCCTGAAAGACAGCAATGTGGAGCCCCCTCTTCCTGCAAAATTGTTCACGCCAGCAGACAAGGTGACTTGTGTGCCCATACTGGAGCGCGTTACCAGTCTAGCAGCCAGTTTTGCCTTATCAAGTCAACATGGTGCTTAACGTCCACAGAAACCGTACGGCTTATTAGGGACGGGGAGAAGGGGGGGGGAAGGGGGTATGGAGGTGGGGGGAGAGGGAGATTATATACCTATCGCTACACTGCCACCACCAGAATGACTTCTGCATTAAGATGGGCAGCGATGAGAGCCATTTTAATGTTTCAGTAGGAAGTGACGGACAAAGTCACAGGACAGTGTCCACAAACCACAACCTTTTTGAAGAGAAAGGAGAGCCGAAGCGGTATCGAACCGAGGTCCTTCCGCTTACCAGCCTAACGCCTTACTCAGCCAACGGCTCACACGGTATCTTCATAAAGTCCAGTTAATAGTTTCAGTCTCACACGGTATCTTGCATTAGTCGTCCAGTTATATAGCTTTCAGTCTCACTACGGGTATCTTGCATTAGTCGTCCAGTTATATAGCTTTCAGTCTCACTACGGGTATCTTGCATTAATCGTCCAGTTATATAGCTTTCAGTCTCACTACGCGTATCTTGCGTTAGTCGTCCAGTTCTATAGCTTTCAGTCTCACTACATGTATCTTGCATTAGTCGTCCAGTTCTATAGCTTTCAGTCTCACTACGCGTATCTTGCATTAGTCGTCCAGTTATATAGCTTTCAGTCTCACTACGGGTATCTTGCATTAGTCGTCCAGTTATATAGCTTTCAGTCTCACTACGGGTATCTTGCATTAGTCGTCCAGTTATATAGCTTTCAGTCTCACTACGCGTATCTTGCATTAGTCGTCCAGTTATATAGCTTTCAGTCTCACTACGGGTATCTTGCATTAGTCGTCCAGTTATATAGCTTTCAGTCTCACTATGGGTATCCTGCATTAATCGCCCTGATATAACCATAATGGTTGACTATGCGTAAAACACCAAGTATACAGTATGATCTGAAGATAAACTGTTTTGTTTTTCTGAAGTTAATGATTGATCTGCATTTTGTTTGCGTCATTTTTATCGTGCAGTTTTGTCAGTTGACTTTGACGGTGCTAGGTAATGGGTTCCTGCTCATGTCGTCATCTTTTGTGTGATGAACTTCATACACAAGGAATGAGGAAGGCAAGGAGTGATTGGAGCCGATTAGCTCTGGGGACAGATTAGGTGGATGAAATTTGGCAACTGGGCCCATATGCAGTAGGAACAAACAGCCTCCTTAATTACATTTATCTTCTAAATGGTGATGACATCGAAAATATCTGGCCGGCCTGAATGCGTTAAAAGTTATGGACTCGTTTTTGTATACTTGAGCAGCCTGAATGCTGTATATCAATGCTGAGTCTAATGCTGCCAGTTCTGACAGAGGCTACTAGTGAGGAGGAAAATGAACGTTTGTGTGGATCAACACCATCGCACATGTTGAAGATGACAAATTATTCAAGAGAATTTGGACTCGTGCCTCAAGACACATAATCAAGGAAGACAGCAAAGAGGAGACAGGAAAATCTCAAATGGGAAGGGATCGTTGGGTCACTGATGTCTGCTTGAACTTTGTTTGAACTTTAAACTTTAAACTGACATGGCTGTTGTCATGTGGTGTTGAGTTTTCAACATCATGTGTGTTGCATTGTTGGCAAAACAAGGGACTTTACTGATCTGAAAATAAATACACAAAAATAGCTATTTTGATGACTTGTGCGTGTGGAGGGAGAGCTGGGCCGATGTATTTGTTAGTAAATCAGGATTAGGAGCAATTACTCATACCTATGGGCCCTGTTGTCATAGCACTTGTAGCTGTTTTTGCATACCTGTTGATGTTTAAAGCCTTCGATTTTGTTTTTCTACCCCAAAGGCCTACAAGAACCTTCAAAGCTATCTACCTAAGGACTTCCAGTTTGATACAAAGGTAAGCAGATGCTTGTTGTTGTGGTATTTGGAGGATGAAAAATGGTAGAAATTGTTGAACCTTGCAAGTATTACAAGGTGATCTGCAGGATGTAGTGAGTGTGTAATGCATCAAATTTAAGTTTGGAGTTGGAATCTTGGTTCCGGAAGAGAGAAGTCTGGACATATCAAATGAAGCGGAGAAGGGAATACTTTCTGGCATACTTCAGTTTGAGTTGAGGGTGAAGATGATCTATCTACCAATCATTGGTTTTGAACACTGGTTGGCTGCCTAGGTCATATCAAGGCAAAGTGCATTCAGAGAAGATTAGTGTCTAATCTAATCTGATCTACTTTTTTTTTTAAACAGCCTACTGAAACAAAGTTATTATTGTCCAAGAAGTGAACACTATTCTCTCTTAACTTTTATGTAGGGGAGCGGGGTGGGGAGTGAGGGAAGCAGGTTGGAAGCATGAATGAAGAATCACAAGTCAGAGGTTGCTATAACATAACTTTTATTTACACCAACCAGGAAACAGTGTAGGCTCTCCCCTGAGATGAACACATGAACACAGGTCACAACAGCAAACAACCTGCCTCTGCAGGGACACTGGGGGAAAAGGGACACTGCTGGCCCAGCGCACAAGTTTTAACACTTTCGATAATTGGGGCCATAAAATTCCCACCCAATCAAAAAGAGAAAGGACGACAGGAAAGAAAAGGTTAAAGGGTCACGGCCCTGGACACACACATTGCACTCGGTTACATTTAAAAGACTATGGCTTTTTGAAAACTGATACAACTATTACAAAATTTGCATCATTCCCATCTTTCCTAAAGAGTTTTATCAGATCACAAGTAAAAGTCTGAAGAGGATGAAGTTTTAGATCAAAGTGTAAAAACAACAAAACTACTGTGGAAACATTTTTCTGCCTGAAATATTTTAGAGTAACCTGCTCTCTTGACAAAGAGCCCATTGAGTGTGTTGGTCTCTCCTTGAGATGCATTACTGTTGAGGTCACTTAACCATGCACCAGTGCTGCAGGAGAAACACATGCCTCTCTTGTGTTCTGTGAGAGCACAGTTTATTTCCGTGCTCACACTAGAAAACATTGCAACCACCAGACTTGCATTTCAGTGTTCATCTGTTCTAACTAGCCCTTGCCCCTGAATGCTAGGACTCGCACCCTCCTTCTCTCGTTTGCTGCCTTCCCCTGTCCCGCTCTCCGTTCTCCTTCCACCTGCACCCTCTCTCTCCCACCAAGCAGGTATTTATTTCTGTGTGTCTGCTTCAGCGGCGTTTCACTCCCGGTGCACTTGGTGGGAAGACCCAGACAACAACGGAGATCATTGTGATGAGCCACGCTCCCATCGTCAACCCCATGCCCAGGAGTCCCAGGATCACCAAGAAGAGTCTGCGGGAACAGGCCAAGCAACAGCGACAGGCCGACTCCTCAGGGTAGGACTGCTCTCATTTTGGCCTCTTCTCTGTCCACTGGTCTCTTTGTTTCGTGAAGTGTCTGTCTGTCTCCCCCCACCTTTCTCTCTCCATCTCTTGCTGTTCACCTGATGTGTTATTTTTTTCCACAGTGAGATGATTATTTTGCTTTGCGTAAAATTTGGAGGGGGTAGAAAACTGCAGAAGAGAGGAGTCTTATGATAATACTCTGAAAGTTAAACTGATGGTTGAACACAGTAGTAAAGCAGAAGATTTTTGTTGTTGAGTTACTTGTGTGTGCACAAGTGTCTTTTGCGTGCGTTCTGCACTGTTTCTCTCTCTCTCTCTCTCTCTCTTCAGGCAAGAAGAGAGTGACCCCAACGACAGCCATGATACCAGCACATCAGAGTCACCCAAGTCTGCATCCCAGGACTCAGAAAAGAGCACTCGTGGCAGGCGGGGGAGTGCCCGGTCCACGGAGGACCCTAAACCTGTGAAAGCGGGCACAAAGCAAACCAAAATGGAGGACTTTGGCACCAAGGCCAAGAGCGGAGACAAAGACTCTGTGGTGAATGGCTCTGCCAAAGCTGGTGGCCGGCGGGTGGGGAAGGGAGGGGGGGAGCGGGTGGACAGTGATGAAAGTTCGAAGGCAGCAGGGGAAGAGGCGAAGGTTGTGGGTCGGAAACGGCAGGCCAGCGGGGAGGAGGGCAGCGCCACGGCAGCCAAGCGCGGAAAGGGGGCAGCTGTGGAGGGCGATGGAAAAACCACAGGGGCGAAGAGGCAGCAAGCAGCAGGGTGAGTTGGAGGTAGCTTTCTCTCCTTGTTCCATGGTTTGGCTGGCTTTTTGCTCCACCAGCCTCCTGCCTGGGACCTTGGCGCTGTCGTTTCAACCCCCCCACCCCGCACCCCCTTTCCTGTCTCCTCTCCGGTGTTACTGCCTAGCCCTCTTGCTCTTTTCTGTCTCCTCTCAGGTGTTACTGCCTAGCCCTCTTGCTCTTTTCGTCTCCTCTCAGGTGTTACTGCCTAACCCGCCTTCTCTCCTCTCAGGTGTTACTGCCTAGCCTCTTGCTCTTTTCGTCTCCTCTCAGGTGTTACTGCCTAGCCCTCTTGCTCTTTTCCGTCTCCTCTCAGGTGTTCTGCCTAGCCCTCTTGCTCTTTCGTCTCCTCTCAGGTGTTCTGCCTAGCCCTCTTGCTCTTTTCCGTCTCCTCTCAGGTGTCTGCCTAGCCCTCTTGCTCTTTTCTGTCTCCTCTCGGGTGTTACTGCCTAGCCCTCTTGCTCTTTTCCGTCTCCTCTCAGGTGTTACTGCCTAGCCCTCTTGCTCTTTTCCGTCTCCTCTCAGGTGTTTCTGCCTAGTCTTGCTCTTTCTGTCATTTCTTTTTCTGCTAATTTGCCATTATGCACTTACGTAAAAAGAAATGTTTTGTTTTTGTCCTTTTGTTTTTTTTACACTGTTCTTAAGCTGGCATCGATAAATCAAGACAATGGTCAGTGATACTAGCATGTGCTAGCCTTGAACATTTTTTTTTTTTTTTTAACAACGGCAATATTGAAAGGACCAACTCTTCAAACATTTGTTTTTTTATGTTTGTGGATGTAGGCTGTATGTTGTTTCGTACTTGTGTACGGACAGATTTTGTGGACTTCGATCTGAGAAAGTTTACATACGAGAAGATTTGATAAACTTGATTTGCCTCTGATGGAGTTTGATTGTTTTGAGGTGACCCTGCGTGATTGACAGGATGTTAGAGTCCTATTTTCAACTGTAATACTTAATTTTGTATGTGTGTGTGTCTGTGTGCATGCATGTGGTGAACTGCATGCAATACAGAATGCCTTTGGCATGCACTTTTGAGAAAGAATTGTTGCCCATCTGGGCTTAATGTTGGGTTTACTTGAACTGCTGTTGATGTGAATTTATTGAAACGCTGCGTGATGAAAACCTCCTTGGACTTTTACCTGTCCTTGTTGGATTTGATTTACCATGGACCATTTTTGGGGTTGCACGAGAGAGTGAAAACTAGCGAGTTAAAATGTCCAGTTTTAAATGTAAGCTGGCGGAGTATATTGAGCATTTTTTTGTTTGTTGTGGTTGTGGAACTCCAGACCTAGCAAAGGTGAAGAGGCTGCCACAGCTGACTCCCAGCAGCCTGTCCGAGGATCCAGCAAGAGGAAGGGCAAGTCTCCATCACCGTTATCACAACGGACGCTGCCACCAAAAAAGTGTGTATTTCCCAGGCAGTCTTTCTTATATATATTCTGTTGAAGAAAGGGGGGGAAAAAAGAAGAAAAGGGACTTTGTTAGTTGCCCTCTCAAAGGGAGGCCGGGGATGTCTGATGTTTACCCCTGTCTGTAATCTCAGGGCTGTCATTATTCTTTCCTATCTCCTCTCTCATTTTCTGCCTATTTCACATACTCTTTCTGTCTTTGTCATTTTTTGTGTGCTAATGGTTCATTCTCCTGACTTTTTTCCTGAAAATTCTCAAACATTTTTTGTTAGGAGTTAGTTTTTGTTGTTGTGGCTCTTGTAGAGCAGCCAGGAGATGATAGGTGGTGTTAGCACTGATATTTGCCATTATGCATGGATATATAAAAATAAAAAAAACAATTTGTTTCTGTCCATATGTTTTTTATATTTTTCTTTAATCTGGTGTCAGTAAATTAGACAGAATGGTCGACCATACCAGTATATCCTAGCCTTATGTGCTCTTTTAACAGGGGTAATATTGAAGTGACTAACTTTGAAAATGTGTGTTGGTGTATATTTTGCATCGGGATTTTTTATTTGGACTGATTGAGAAAGGGCTTATATTTATGTGGTTTTAAAGTGTGTGTTTGCTTATGACTGGGTTTGGTTGTGCTGAGGTGACCCAGTGTGGTTGACAGGATGTTGAAATCCAGTTACTAATTTTGTGAGTTGCATCCCTGTTCACACTACAAAGTAGTCTGGCTTGCGTCCATCACAGAGTTCAGCTACATTAATGCAACGAGCTTTTGTGGTTAGCCACAAAATTTGACAAATTTTGTTTTTTGAGAATTTCATCTTATGCCTGTCTCATGTAGCAGTGTCCCAAGTAATTATAATGCAGTTGTAAATAAAAAGTGGACAGATACCCAAAAGAAAAAACCACACACACAAAAACAAAAACACACCCACCCTAATTAGGGTGTTTACTGCCAGAACGGTACAAATGAGACCTAACAGGTTGAAGCAATTCCAGTAGTCTGTCCTCCATGGACTTGATGCAGTGCAGGAATGCATGTAGGATTGCTGGAAATCCAGCAGATTGAGCTGTTTTGGCTCCCGAATAGTCTGGGATTTAAAAATAAAAAAATTGATATTTAAAATAAAAAAATAAAAACTGCAGTGACCAGCTCAAGGGAGAGAAGCGAGGCTAGACAATCGGTTGTGGAATTCTTTCAGCAGAGTTCTTTCCCTTTACATATCCCCCTCCCGGCCTTTGCTCAAGGAACCGTCCTGTCCTGCTCCAAAATAATTTTGGTTGAAACATCTTCAGTGGTCAGTGCACTGTGTGGAGTTGATCCTTGGTCTCTGTACTGTGGTGGAATAGGTCCTTGGTCAATGTGCTACTGTGACACAGCGACAGAGTGTGTGGTCATGCTGCTTGCTAGCACCAGGGTGTGTGGTCATACCGCTTGCTAATCTACCACGAGTTGATTTGCATTGACTGTGCAAAACTACCTTGTATAGATTGGAGTTGCTTAAACAGACATCTTTTAGAGTTTATGTTATTGTTGATTCATTTGAAGTTGTGCTACCTTTCTGTTGTTGCTGTTTGTTTATGTTTTTCCCTCTGCTTTCAGGGCCCGATTAACACGAGGAGACCTGAAAGGCAGTGATGAGCTGGATGCACAGAAAGCCAAAGAGAGTGATGCCCCTTCGCCCTCCACCAGTGGCGACTCTGCTAAATCTGCCACCAGGAAGGGGACCACAACTGCGGTGGGCCGTAATGTGTAAGTGAACAGGCTTCAGTCAGAGGAGACCCAGAGTGCCAACTGCACTGCATTGTGGAAAATGTTTTGCCGCCAACTTTCAGGACTGAATACCTGACCATTGGCCAGTTAGCTCCGTAACATTTTCCCGTGACCTGTGTAAGATATGGCTTTGTTACCTGGCTCATGGTAGGTAAACCTTGTGAAGACTGTGCGCAGTTTGGATGTTTGTTGCAGGCTCACCCATGTTCTTCTTTTCTTTGTTCAGGGCAAAAGCAGAAGAAGAAGGAAAATGGAAGCAGATCATGTTTACAAATGTCAAAATGAAGCTAACGGTTCTTGTTTTTTCTTTACATAAAATGCATGAACATGTCTCAGCAGAATCAAACATGGTAAATTTTACACAGTTGTGATTGTTCCTTATCTGTTTGCTTTATTTCTCTCCTGTCTGAATGAATGTACTTCATTTCCTTAGTCAAGCACAAACAATTTTTTTGTCATTTAAGCCCATGCCTTCAGACTGTTCAAGCAGGATTTAAAATCTGGCATCTGTTTCATTCAGTCATTTCACTTCCAGATTATGATTATCTGTCCTTCAGTTTAGCATCAGACTTGCTGCATCTTTACCTGGTACACCTACAGAACTGCATGTTGCTGAACTCGAGATCAGGGATGACTTGGATTGCACATTTTGCAGGAGGCGAGCACGCCCCATGTCTAATGGCACGTCCGACGGGGAGGAGCACAGCACGCAGGACTCAGATTCCCAGGCGTCAGGGTCGTCCAGCAAGCAGGCGGCTCTGACCCGTGCCCTGGAGCTGCTACCCACTGCGCAGGCTGTCAAGGACCAGGAGGAGGAGACGTTAAATGTAAGTTAGCATGGACAGGGCCTTGGCCAGAGCGCTGTCAGTCAGGCACGATTGTAACAGTCTGTGGGGAGTTGGTTATCCGAGCAAAGTCTTTTGCAACAACAACAGAAATCAGGTGGAAAGATTAATACGACGGATGATGTGATAGCTCCCCACCCTTGTGGATTTGTTCAGTAATTTGCTACCAGGGCAGTTGGCCTTCTGTTTTTTTGACAGTTTTGTGGACTGGGTGTATATATACTGCTCCTGAAACTGAAACAAATTCATGTGGTGAAGTGGAAGAAATGTATGATGGTGTGACCACAGTATTTGACAACAGATTCAAAAGATGCTGAGGGTGGATTTACCATCCTGTTCTTTGTCTTTTTCTCTGCATTCGTGTGTCTCTTTTTTTCTTTTCTTTTTTTCCAGTCAAGACGCCGAACACGTCCACGGAAAAAGTGACCCCTGACTTTGATGTGTACAGTACTAAAGCAAGCAGCAGCCCATTGCACCCTGGCATATTGCTGGTGACAGGAGTAGTCACACGGTGGTTTGTTAGGTCGTCTGGGGATGTGCACTCATCTCCAATCTGGCAGTGTTTTTGTGACGTGTGAAGAGAGAGTGTGTACAATTCAAAAATGAAAGCAAAGGCTGATTGGATCCCTGTACAGGTTTTGGGTAATTGTGCATATCCATCCGAGGCAAATCTGTAGATGGTGAAACCCCTTCAGAGGACCTGCCACCAGGAAAGCATGGGCCCGGAAAAGCACCTACGTGTAGTTCCGTTTTAGAAATTATCTGCTGGGATAGGCTCTGGCGCCAAGATCATCTTCCTGTCAGTATATGACAGTGGAACCACCTCAGTAAAACAGCTGATAGGGCACCTAACTTAAAAAGTGGTAGTAGCTAAGGATGCTGTCTGTTGAATCGCTTCACTTTGTCAACAGGTGGATTTAGACTTCAGTCTGCAGTCAAGAGAGTGGTTGTTCTCAGTTACTTCCTCCAATCAAAGCCACACAGTGATACCTCTTCCCACTCTAAATGAGGAGGAGAAGAAAACACTTTATGACTGACATTATTTACTTAGAAAAGGCGTGAAGTCTAGATCTCTGTAAACTCTTAGGCAAAGGTTTCTGAAGCATCTTGGGGCACAATATGAGGGTGGATTCTGATTTGGTGACCTCGTGCAAGTGCTTTGTCATTAGAGTGGTCTCCGATAGCAGGTCTAACATGCATGTGCTGTGGTTTTGCTTGGGTGCCCAGGCTTTACTGTCCTGGTATGGTTTTGACTCCCATG
Organism: Alviniconcha marisindica; assembly: GCA_018857735.1. NCBI lineage: Eukaryota > Metazoa > Mollusca > Gastropoda > Provannidae > Alviniconcha > Alviniconcha marisindica. The sequence goes on from JABMCL010002735.1 coordinate 608,768, forward strand.
GATATCCTTTCTCTCTCACTTTTCAACGTGTAGTTTTGCTTTTGTCATCAACGTTCATAACTTATTGTTGTTTACCACACGTTTTTGTTTTTGTTTTTAAATATATTTGTCCAGTTGTAATGTTAGCATCCAAGTTGTGTATCTTTGCTTTGGATTGTTGGTCTCATGTTCATGCTCTGATGGCTTCATTACATTGTTGTTATTGTTTTTCTTCCATCCATGATCATGTTGATGATGTCTGAGTTGTACATTTTGGTATCACAATAGGTGTTTCAAAGGCAAGTGAAGTTCATGTGAAAGGGAACATTACATCCAGTGAACAGTTTTTCTTAAGATTTGGTTTCATGGGCAAGTGAAGTTCATGTGAAAGATATTCCAGTGAACAGTTTTTCTTTAAGATTTATTCTGCCATCCCAGATGGCTGATACTTCATGAGCTTGTCTTTCCTGCTTATCATGTGAAAACAGACAGGAGGAAGACTTATATTTTCTCAGAAAAGGCCCCTTGGTCATATCTTTTGAAAACTGAGGAAGGAGAGCGCACAGCAGCGCTTGAAGGGCTGAAACGAAGCTGTCATGTTCATTGGTGTCTGTCTGTTTTTGTAGTTACTATCAATCATGTGTACAGAAAGTGTAAGTCTTCATTGTCCACTGAGTGTGTGCGACTGAGTGCCTTTGAACTGTGTGTAAATGAAACTGGCTACTGGGCATGGCTCCCCCCCCCCCCCCCCCAACCCAGCCTCTCTCTCATTTTGTTGTTTTTGCTGGATGATCTGTCACTTTTTTGTTTCAGTTTTTTTTTTTTATAGTGCGTATATGTGTGTCTGTTAGAAACAAATCTCTTCTTTTTTTCTCTCGTTTTTTTCTTCTTTTTTTGAATGCTAAAGGCAGTGTAAACCTTTATAAATTGTTGCCATGATTTGTTTGTTTATTTGTGCTTCATACATTGATCCAGTGAGATTTTAAAGAGGCACAACAAAATCGTTTATTTTCTTGGGTTACAGCAGTTTTTTTCTCTCTTTCTGTTGACTGTAGTAGCAGTTATGTGTTTGAAAAAATGAACTGTAATCGTGTATTTTAATTTCAGATGGTGGCACTGTTGGCCAGGTTCATGTTTTATTTCTAAAACAGTTACGTAGACATCTACAAATAAAATCAGCTAAAAGTACCTTCTGCAAAAAGCTCATTTATGCTCCAAAAGAAGAAGAAGAAGGGGAGGGGAGAGAAAAAAAGAAGAGGGAAAAGGAGGGAAGCATGAAGACAGCAAGATGCTACAGCAATTCTTTGTCGGGTATTTCCAGTAAGTAAGTTGGTGTTTTACGCCCAGTCAACCGGTACGGTTATATCAGGACGATCGGGTATTTCCAGAGGAAGTGATGAAAGATGGCAGAAGGAAGTGCATGGTATTTAGATACTGTGTTAGAAAATGAGTAACTTCTGGAAAGCATCCGCCCTTCAAGTAGTAGCCTGGCATTGTGTTTTGATGGTGGTGATGGTGACTGGTAAGTACAGTGCGATCAGTACCTATCCAACAGGAGTAGTCAATCAGCAAACTAGACACAAAAGTATGTTTTTTGTTTTGTTTTTTAAAATTATTATTTTTTGTTATTATTTTTGGTGCAACTTGCTGACATCTGTTGTTAGCATGATAATTGTATACAATAAGCTCAGTCTAATATCACATAATTTTTATGTGAAAAGACTTGGATAAAAAAGGAGGAAGAAGGATCAGCAAACTAGTATTTCAGAGTTTACACTGAAGCTTTTGCAGAACTGCACTGCCACTGGACAGGAAAGAAAAAAAGCTTTCTGCTTCTGTAAAAATCGTGTGAGTGTTTTGTAATGACCAGTCATGGCAAACTTCAGAAAGTTGGCTTTTTCTCAGAAACTGTTTAGGTCAGATCCAACCTTTAGATGAAACTTTACTTGGCAGCATGGTTGACCTTTTGTACCAGTTTTGGCGACCTTAATCAGTTTTCAAGATCACTGCCAGAATGATGAAACTGAAAAGGCAAACTTGGGAAAGTTGGCTTTTTCTCAAAACTGTTCAAGTTGGATATGGTTGGGCGAAACTTTGCTTGGCAACCTCAAAAGTTGATTTTTACACTTTTATACCAGTTTTGGTGACCTTTATGAAATTTCAAGATCACGATGCCAGAAAAATGAAACTGAAAATTGCATTTTCCTAGAGAGTTTGGAGCTTAACCAACATGGTTCAAATTTTGTGTGATTGCCATAAGCTATGGACTTTGTCAAGAATATATTTTTAATCAACTTGTTTGTGAATTCAAGACAGATTTATTAATGCTTTCTGACCACTGCAAAACAGTCATACTGTTTTTTGTTTTTGCAAATGGTGTTTCAGGAAGATACTTGAAACTCTGCATGATATCAGTTCTCTCAAACTTTATATAATTGTGCTTATACTGGTTTCGATGACCTTGATCCCTTGGACAGGGTGATGTGAGAGTGAACTCAACAAAAACTGGCTTTTCTGTTTTGAAGGGGATTCATAACAAAAGTAGAATTTTTCTGTTTTGAATGTGAATTTACTTAATGCTACCTGTCTTTAATTTTCACTTTCTTTTTGTGGGGAATACCTCTGAATTGGATTTTAATGTTTCTCTGTTGAAGGTTTGTTTCATGCCTCTTGACATTTACTGCCTTTGTAGGGATGCTTGAAGTATTCCTGATTGTGTGCAAGAAAATGTATTCACAGTAATTGCAAATGTTGAGTACCCATCCTACATGCTATCACTATTTCATGCCAAGACTTGAATCCACCGGATGCGATTGTGTGTTACATTGATGTTTTTGAGAGAGAGAGAGGGAAAGAGAGAGAGAGAGAGAGAGAGAGAGAGAGAGAGAGAGAGAGAGAGAGAGAGAGAGAGACGTGACTAAGGCTGTTCACATTTCATTAGAATAAAAATGACTTATCAAGTTCAGGCAATTGTGTATGTCTGTGTGTGAGTGTATGTCCATGTGTGAACAGTGCTGCAAGTGTTTTCATGTGAACCAGCACCTCGGAGGGGGAAAAAATGCATATAAAATATAAAAATGAACAGATTTGTTGTAAAAATGAGAACTGTCAAGGTGGTTTGGTGAAATTAGTGTACTGATTAGTTTGAACCTGTTTCTGTGTGCGCAAAACAAGCAGCCACCCCATAAAGTGAAATCTGTGTTGCTGTTCTTTTTTTTCTTTAAAAAAAAACACTTATGCTTTGGTGTTGATAAATTGGACTGAATGGTTGGCAGGCAGCATGTCCTAGTCTTGTATGCCTTTCTGACAAGAGCAGTATTGAAAGGACTAACTTCAAAACTTTGATGTTTGTGTATGTTTTGTTTTGTATATATTTGTGTGTATGTTTTATATATTGTGTGCGTTGATTTTGTAAATTTGACCGGAGAAATGGTTTACAGATGAGAGTTTTGAAATGTGCATTTGCTGAAGATTCTGGCTGTCCTGAGGTGACCTTGTGCGTTGACAGGTCACAGGACATTAAAATCCCATTACTAACTTTCACCAGTGGAAGAACGTTTTAAGACATTATACAATAACGAGAGACTAAAAGACTAAAACGCCGTTGAACGTAACAATTGGAGAACATCCAGTTTTCCTACCTTTTTATTTTTTATATTTTTTAAGACCACCAAAAGCCAGAAACAGATTAAGTGGAACAACCGGCAACTGCTTACCTCTTAGACCACACGTACCGGTACGCGATTTGCCGGAAGTAGCTGGGGACGCGTCAGCTGGGTAGATGGCCGAGCGCATAGCTGTATGTCCCTAGCACTACTAGTAGTGAAAATCTCGCATTTCATCAGAGTTCAGGAGCTGTGTGAAAGTCGAGGTGGCCGTCCTGGGCTTTCCGTCCTAATGAGCCTTATGGTTTCTGTGGACGTAAAGCAACACTGAACCATGCTTAGGCATTGGTCACAGTTTGCCCCTAATATGTCAACCGACATCCGAGGACATGAAGCTCTACATCATCATCATCATTTCACGGCGACAAGATGGGCGGAAAAGATCACCCGTATAATCCACTACACAACTGGTCGAATAAAAGCCAGAAATTCCGCGGAACGTCTATAATAATAATTATAATAATTGTTATAATAATAATATACATTTATCATGCGCTCATCAACGCCCTGAGCGCTCACATGATATATATTGATCTAAATATTCGATACCTATGTAGAGCACAGTCCTACCAAAACAATTTACATAAAGTATACGGAAACACACACACACACACACACACACACACACAATGACTGTAGCAGAAACTGGGTAGATATTAGTTGGAGCGAAAATAGTGTGAGAAGAGGAAGGTTTTCAGTTTGGCTTTAAAAGATGACAGGGGTTGAGCAGTTTCTAAGGTCTTGTGGAAGTGAATTCGAAATGTGGGGTCCAAAGCAAGAGAAGGTACGAAAACCATGAGTCTTGCGTTTATATTGTTGGATTTCCAGCATACGGGTGTCAGAAGAAGAGCGTAGTGTACGAGACGGAGTGTAGCAGTTCAGAGAGGTAAGCAGGACCTGAGCCATTTATGGCATTGACACACATACAAGCGACTTTATACTTAATACGTTCTGAAATGGGAAGCCAGTGCAGTTTTTCCAGGAGAGGTGTTGAGTGGTGGTGGCGGGGTGCCAAGAGAACGAGTTTTGCAGCGAAGTTTTGAATTTTCTGGAGAGGTTGGATGACAGAATTAGGTGTACTCATGAGGAGACAGTTGCAATAGTCAAGCCATGAGAGGATATAGGAAGTAACAAGAGTCTTGGCTGCGTCTTCAGTGAGAAACCTGCGGATTGAACTAATGCGTTTAAGCTCGAAATAAACAGTTTGACAGATTTTTATGACGTGCTTCTTTATGGACAGTTTGGAGTCAAGAATGACTCCAAGGTTCCTGGCAGAATTAGAGAAGGGGATGTTGTGAGAGCCAAGAATAATCGAATCAGTGAGGGGGACGGTGGAAGGTTTCAAGGAAGACGAGAAGGGAAAGAGAAGAGCTGTTTTGTCGTTCAGTTTGAGCTGATTTTCGGTCATCCATGTTTTTATGCCGTCAGTGCATGCATTGAGTTCTTTGGTGAGGTTGGTCACTTCCCTGGTCAGCCAATTTCCATGATGCTTCCACGCAGGCAGCGCATTCTAGAGGGAGGGAGCAGCATCCCTGAATAGGACTCCTGAATCCAGGACTGTAGGCAGAACAGGTGCAAATCGTGTAGTATCGTAACAGCGTGGGCTGTAGACAGAATAGGTGCAAATCATGTAGTGTCGTAACAGCGTAGGCTGTAGACAGAACACTGAACAGGTGCAAATCGTGTAGTGTCGTAACAGCGTAGGCGGTAGACAGAATAGTTGCAAATTGTGTTGTGTCATAACAGCGTAGGCTTTAGGCAGAACAGGTGCAAATTGTGTAGTGTTGTAACAGCGTAGGATGTAGACAGAACAGGTGCAAATTGTGTAATGTCGTAACAGCGTAGGCTGTAGACAGAACAGGTGCATATCGTGTAGTGTCGTAACAGCGTAGGCTGAAGACAGAACACTCACAGGTGCAAATCGTGTAGTGTCGTAACAGCGTAGGCTTTAGGCAGAACAGGTGCAAATTGTGTAGTGTAACAGCGTAGGCTGTAGACAGAACAGGTGCAAATTGTGTAATGTCGTAACAGCGTAGGCTGTAGACAGAACAGGTGCAAATTGTATAGCGTCGTAACAGCGTAGGCTGTAGACAGAACAGGTGCATATCGTGTAGTGTCGTAACAGCGTAGGCTGAAGACAGAACACTCAACAGATGCAAATCGTGTAGTGTCGTAACAGCGTAGGCTGTAGACAGAACAGGTGCAAATTGTGTAGTGTCGTAACAGCGTAGGCTGTAGACACAACAGGTGCATATCGTGTAGTGTCGTAACAGCGTAGGCTGTAGACAGAACAGGTGCATATTGTGTAGTGTCGTAACAGCGTAGGCTGTGGACAGAACAGGTGCAAATTGCGTAGTGTCGTAACAGCGTAGGCTGTAGACAGAACAGGTGCAAATCGTGTAGTGTCGTAACAGCGTAGGCACACACCTTTTTTTTCTTCTTCTCTCTTTCTTTCCCTTTTTTGCCCACCCCACCCATGCATATTTAATTGGTTGTTGTTTGTTTTTGACATAGCTCAGTTAAAGGTGGTATCTATGCGTTCGGAAAAGCCACAATAGACCCCTTTCACTGAAATCTTCGCGCATGCGCAACGGACTAGCATACGCGATATTCCGGAAGTAGGGGGAACGCCTCGGCTGGGTTGCTGGCCGAGCGAATGGCTGTATTTCCCTGGTACTAGTGGTAGTGAAAATCTCGCATTTCACGGCGACAAGATGGGCGGAAAAGATCACTGCCGTGTAACTACTGGTCGAATAAAAGCCAGGAATTTCGCGGAACGTCTGTTTATTTTACAGCTCATTTCTGTAACCAGTGTTATCATTCTGTCTAACAATGCTTTTGATATCAATATTTGCCCGTCCGGCTGTTGTTGCGCTCCGACTGTATTTTTGTTGTTGTTTTGTTTAATTATTTTTAATTTATGTTGTTGCTTTTAAATTTGTTGTTGTTGTTGTTGTTGCTTGTTCCTTTATAAAGAAGTACTTGGCGTGACCTAACAAATCAAAACGGCGGACTACCGACAAGCATAATGGTAACGCACTACCAAACCACAACAGCCTGAAAGACTATAGTCTGCAGCAAATTAATAGTGGGGACAACCGCAGACTAAGCATCAATTGCACAGATTCGATAAAACTGGGAAGAAAAAACGATGTGGGGGATCAACCCTAACCTATCTCTGTGATGAGGTTCGACACTTTTTATTCCTCACTGCGGCCTCATAAATTGAACGACTGAAATGTCAAAGTCTGCCCGATGTTTGAGCCATAATTATATAGCCCAACTGACAATAGTAATAATATGGAATTTATATTGCACGTTCGGCGACTTAAAGCCCTTTGTCATTTAATTAAACAAAAGCGTGGAATGAATAAATACTCACAAAAAAATCAATAGCATAAAATACTACATTACTACACATAGGCTTACTTGGTTATACAAAGCAAAGTGAAACTGACACACACTGAAACACAACACCCTCGCACTTACAGACTCATCTGCACGCACGCACGCACGAACGTAATCGTACGCATGCACTCACGTACGCACCCCCCCCCCCCCCCCCGCGTCCCCCCCCCCCCCCATACACGTAGGCTGTATGTGTGTAAATTAGGATGGATGTGTAACCTGACACATGTACACAGGTTTCCTTGCACGCGCCCACATACTTCGAATTTTCGAATTTATAGTGCGCGTTCGGAGAGAGAGAGAGAGAGAGAGAGAGAGAGAGAGAGAGAGAGAGAGAGAGAGAGAGAGAGAGAGAGAGAGAGAGAGAGAGAGAGAGAGAGTCCCACAATCATTTTATAGACTTCCTGTGTAATTAACCCATTGGTACTCACTGTCCCATACTCAGCACTCATGACTGGTTTTGTTAGTCTGTTTTAGCTGTGTGTAATTCTGGCATCCTGCTGACATGGACCTCTGAAGAGGGACTTCCTTTATTCAAAGAAGAGGTGGTGGAGTATTTCCCCCTGTTGTTTTTTGCTGACAGGGACCTCTGAAGAGGGACTTCCTTTGTTCAAAGAAGAGGTGGTCGATTATTTTCCTTTTTATTTTATTTTTGAGGAGGCCACCGTTTACAAGAACGGGAAGGCTTTTTGCATCAGGGTGTTTAGTGTTTAAAAAACAAAAACAAAAACCAACCTTAACTGGCATAATTATATGGGTTAAGAAACACTGCATGAAGCTTCAGGCATTGCTCAAGTATAACTTGACGTAGACATCGTATGACCAGAAGCAGAAACGTTTTTCTTTTTCCTTTTTTAATTTCTTTTTCCATATTGATAAACAAAGTATGAACTTCACTATCCCGTCTGCGGCCTACTTCGAGAGCGCAGGCTGACCCGTATGTGTCCACATACCGCATCAGTAGTTACTCCTCCTATCTGTTGATGAATATGTGGAAACAGACCCTCAACACTTAGTGAAGAGGAGGCATAGGAATGGTGAGCGCATTGTCAGGTGACAGGGGTGAAAAGCTGGCGCTGATTGGCAAGAGGTTTCAATTCGTGTTGTGGGAGAAGAGTGTATACTTTGATTATTATTATTCATAGCTTTTATATAGCGCTATTCTCTGCTCTCAAGCAGACTCACTACGCACATTGGCATGCGATTCTGAATGAGTGACTGTATCCTTTTATAGCGCGTATTATTAATATCCACGGAAGTGGTGTACTGGTAGCGCTCTGTGATGGTTGCATGGCTGGTGCCACGTGAAATGCTGCCGTTTCGGCGCAAGTTCTGTGTACACCATTCAACCATGCGCCAGGTTACAGTGTCTCTTCATTCAAAGCCACATAGGTAGGGTGTATGCGTGTTTAGCTGTAACCTGCCACCTGCATTTTTGGCAGAATGACCGGGATCTTTTACGTGCTACTGCGGTAACACGGGGGTGGAACGGATACCGAAATAAGAGTCAGCACAGAAATTTGACCCTGGAGAAGAACATTCTCTCGCAGCTCCTGCAGGGATTCGAACCCTCTAACCACCGACGCTCTAACCACTGAGCTATCCCGCTCCCCCTGCACTGATTGTGAAACAACGAGTGCAAACACCTCATCAAGGTGTAACCTGTTTTGCCGCTGTCCCACGTTTAAGTTAGATCAGAATTACCATTAGCTCCATCCAACACTGTGTGTGTGTGCGTGTGTTGGGGTAGGGGGAGATTGGGGGGTGCGGAGGGGGGTGGGGGGGGGGGGGGGGGGGGGGTGCGGGGGGGTATTCAAAGGGAAACAGCTCATAATGAAAAACAAACGACTTGTATTCCGACATAAACACAATAAACTGCATTACTTACCCGGAAACCAAGTTAGATTAGGGGTGAGGGAAGGGATGGGTGTTTGCAGGAAATTGCTTACACACCCACCCACATCCACCCCCACCCAACCACCCCCACCCCCACACAAACACACACGCACGCACGCACGCACACACGCACGCACGCACGCACGCACGCACGCACGCATGTGCACACACAAACACACACACACACACACAAAACACAAAACACACACACACACACACACACACACACACACACACACACACACACCACACACACACACACACACACACACACAACACACACACACACACACACACACACACACACACACACACACACACTAACTCACTGTCGTTTTTGTTTGTTTTGTTTTACTTTTTGAAACCGACCATCCCGCTTGTGCAACCATGCCTGAATGGCCGACTAAATTGATTCGAGGTGACACTGAAGGGTGTCGCCCACCTGCACATATATGAGGCCCCCTGGTTTTTTCTTTTTTCTTCTTCTTCCTTTTTCAGAGCTCAGGAGCTGTGTGAAAGTCGAGGTGGCCGTCCTGGGCTCCCGTCCCTAACAAACCTACGGTTTCTGTGGACGTAAAGCAACACTGAAACAACAAGCTGCTGTTACAGAGCCCAGGAGCTGCGTGAAAGTCGAGGTGGACGTCCTGGGCTCCCCGTCCCTAATAAGCCTACACGGTTTCAAGGTTTTATTGAGCTTGTTTGCCCCTGGGGGCTAGAAAGCGACTAAGTTACATTCGCACAAGACATTCCTTATGAACAACTACACGAGTACTACTAACAAATAACTACCGTAACTTTATACAGAAGACAAACATAAACGCTCAGACACAAACCAAAGTTGTTATAAATATATAAGCCTAAGGCGGTTTCTGTCGACGTAAAGCAACACTTCAAGTAAGTAAGTAAACATGGTGTTTAACGGCCACAGAAACCATAAGGCTTATTAGGGACGGGGAGAAGGGGGGAGAGGGAGATTATATACCTATCGCTACACTGTCACCACCAGAATGACTTCTGCATTAAGATGGGCAGCGATGAGAGCCATTTTAATGTTTCAGTAGGAAGTGATGGACAAAGTCACAAGACAGTGTCCACAAACCACAACCTTTTTGAAGAGAAAGGAGAGCCGAAGCGGTATCGAACCGAGGTCCTTCCGCTTACCAGCCTAACGCCTTACCACTAGGCCAAACCGGCTCACAAGTCGTTCATTTGATTGATGATCGCTTATATAGCGCTATTCTCCGCTAGCTTGAGCAGACTCACTGTGCTCGCATGTGATTCTGCATGAGTGACTAGCTTTAAAAAAAAAAAATCACCGAAGAGGTGTACTTAAGCGCTGGCATGGCTGGTGCCACATGAAACTGCTGCCGTCTCGGCGCAAGTTTTTACCATACAACCATGCACCATGTCACTTCATGCAAAGCCACATACGTAAGGTGTATGCGTGTATGCACTTTTGGCAGAATGACCGGGATCTTTTTACGTGCTACTGCGGTAACACGGGGGTGGAACGGATACCGAAATGAGTCAGCACAGAAAGTCGACCCTGGAGAGGAAAATTCTCCCGCCGCTCCTGTAGGGATTCGAATCCATGACCTTTCAATCACGAGTCCAGCGCTCTAACCACTGAGGTATTCCCCCCCCCCCCAATGTTGCTAGGGGCTTTGTAAGAAACGTTCACCTAAACATCACTGCAGAGTGGTGGCGCCAAAATAAACCAGCTCCCCCCCCCCCCCCCCCCCCCCCACCCCCCCTTTGGGATGGACCAATTCATTATGATTTTATCCTGGGGCCCTGTAGAGGTTTAGTTTGAGAAACAAAAATGGCACCACAGCCGAGAAAGCAGCTTTTACTGGACCGGGCAGAACGTAATTGGTGACACGCAAACAAAACTGGTGACACGAGGACTGGCCTACATTCCATTGCACGAAATACATTTCAATCACAATAGGTTTTTTTTCTTCTCTGCTGCTGAGATACATTATAGGCATAGTGCTATTCATGGGAAATGGATAGACTGACTCTGACTTTGTCTAGGCTTGACCATGAGCAAGAAGAAGCGATAAAAGAACTGTTTGAAGCTCGTGGATCGGATTATACTCATGAAATTTCTCTTCTTTTTCTGAATTTCGACGAGACATTTTGTCAGGAACAGCTTTGTCCAGCCATTTTTCGCTACATAAGTTACCACTGTAGCAATTGCTGAGCCAGAGACCAAAAGGCAGGGTGGTAGTTGTGCCAGTGCCATCGACGTAAGTGCAGCTGTTGATGTGGGCCATGCAGGTCAAGGAAACGAGGCCTCTGAACTGGATGGTGACAGACGGGAATGCGTCTTGTGTTTTTGTTCCCCGTGTCGTAGTGTAACATGTGTTATGCAGCAGTAGTCGGTTGGGGCATGCGCAGGGTGCTCACAAGAGAAATTCTGGGATCAGGAAGAAACTGCATGTGCAGGAAATTTTGGTTTATGCTGAACATGCGTGGAGCATGGCAGCATCCTTTATGTGTTCGTAAAAAGGCGACTGCGATGTGTCGAGACCGCGTTGATGGAACTGTTGTGCATGTGCTTAGAGAGATCATGCCGGAGTGTGTCCTTAAATTAGTGAGAGGGCTCTATCCGAATCCACCCGACGCTCCATACCTCGGACAGAAGTGGTGGTAAAGGTAGGCGACATTTTCTTTTCCGCTTCTGTTATTGCGTGTCTGCATCTCTCGCACATACCATGAGCATGCATGTCTCGACGAACACGACGTGTGTTCCTATTTGTACATAACTGACATGCAGCAGCTCCGCCCATTTTCTCTATCATTCAAATTTATTTTCCTTATTTCGCACGTAACATCATTGTCTTGTTGTCTAGTGAATACCGTATTCATCAGATGCAATGGCAAGTTACTTCAGTGCCAATATTTGGACTTTGTTACGCCCTCTGTCTGAAGATAATCGAGTCAGAAGTGGAGCGACGTACTTTCCGTTCCTCTCTAACGTTTGAAACACACAGGTTGTCCGGTAACCATGGTGCTTAACGTCCACAGAAGCGAGGTGGCTTATTAGGGACGAGTACAAGGAGGAGGACGGGGAGGGGGGGGGGGGGGGGGGGGGGGGGGGAGAAAGAGCCAGTGGCTCGACCTCGCACTCCGACCCGGAAGACCGAGGAGGCCGTGGACCACCGCCAGAACAACAGCAGTGGAGACCTGGTCATTGCGTGGCAACTAGTGTGCTACGCAGTTGCTGTTTCAACTGCTTTGCGGAATCGAGTCACAAAGACAATGTCCGTAGCACTGCTGTTGAGGAACAACTGAAGCAAAAGAGGTCCAGTTTTCTGAGCCCAGCACCACCTCCCTGCTCTTTGATCTCTTCTGGGTTCTCTTGAGGGTCCAGCACCACCTCCCTCCTCTTGATCTCTTCTGGGCTCTCTTGAGGGTCCAGCACCACCTCCCTCCTCTTGATCTCTTCTGGGCTCTCTTGAGGGTCCAGCACCACCTCCCTCCTCTTGATCTCTTCTGGGCTCTCTTGGGGGTCCAGCACCACCTCCCTCCTCTTGATCTCTTCTGGGCTCTTTGGGGGTCCAGCACCACCTCCCTCCTTTGATCTCTTCTGGGCTCTCTTGGGGGTCCAGCACCACCTCCATCCCCTTGATCTCTTCTGGGTTCTCTTGGGGGTCCAGCACCACCTCCCTCCTCTTGATCTCTTCTGGGCTCTCTTGAGGGTCCAGCACCACCTCCCTCCTTTGATCTCTCCTGGGTTCTCTTGAAGGTCCAGCACCACCTCCCTCCTCTTGATCTCTTCTGGGCTCTCTTGGGGGTCCAGCACCACCTCCATCCCCTTGATCTCTTCTGGGTTCTCTTGGGGTCCAGCACCACCTCCCTCCTCTTGATCTCTTCTGGGTTCTCTTAAGGGTCCAGCACCACCTCCCTCCTCTTGATCTCTCCTAGGTTCTCTTGAAGGTCCAGCACCACCTCCCTCCTCTTGATCTCTCCTGGGTTCTCTTAAGGGTCCAGCACCACCTCCCTCCTCTTGATCTCTTCTGGGCTCTCTTGGGGGTCCAGCACCACCTCCCTCCTCTTGATCTCTTCTGGGCTCTCTTGGGGTCCAGCACCACCTCCCTCCTCTTGATCTCTTCTGGGTTCTCTTGGGGGTCCAGCACCACCTCCCTCCTCTTGATCTCTTCTGGGCTCTCTTGAAGGTCCAGCACCACCTCCCTCCTCTTGTTCTCTTCTGGGCTCTCTTGAGGGTCCAGCACCACCTCCCTCCTCTTGATCTCTTCTGGGTTCTCTTGGGGGTCCAGCACCAACTCCCTCCTCTTGATCTCTTCTGGGCTCTCTTGAGGGTCCAGCACCACCTCCCTCCCCTTGATCTCTTCTGGGTTCTCTTGGGGGTCCAGCACCACCTCCCTCCTCTTGATCTCTTCTGGGCTCTCTTGGGGGTCCACACCTCCCTCCTCTTGATCTCTCCTAGGTTCTCTTGAAGGTCCAGCACCACCTCCCTCCTCTTGATCTCTCCTAGGTTCTCTTGAAGGTCCAGCACCACCTCCCTCCTCTTGATCTCTCCTGGGTTCTCTTAAGGGTCCAGCACCACCTCCCTCCTCTTGATCTCTTTCTGGCGCCCCCCCCTCCCCTGACCAGCGGCCAGCACCACCTCCCTCCTCTTGATCTCTTCCCGGGTTTTCTTGGGGGTCCAGCACCACCTCCCTCCTCTTGATCTCTTCTGGGCTTTTCTTGGGGGTCCAGCACCACCTCCCTCCTCTTGATCTCTTCTGGGTCTCTTGGGGGTCCAGCACCACCTCC
>JABMCL010002735.1:630000-652500 GCA_018857735.1 Alviniconcha marisindica
TAAAAACAAAAGCAAACAAGAACAGAAAAAAGAAGAAAAGAAAAAGAAAAAGAAAAAAACACACCAAAAAACCAACAACAAGAAGACAGCAGCAACAACAACCAAAACCCGCCACTTATTTGCAGTCGACAAACAAGCTTTTTTTCACGTGGGGGGGGGGGTGGGGGGCACCCTCCCTTTTTTTGATCGTCAGGTGTGGGGTGGGTTCTTTAAAATTTATTTGAAAACATTTATCTTTTCAAAGTTTTGTTTTTTTTTCCGTGTGTGCTAAACCGTCGCGAGGGATGTGTGTTTTTTTTGGGTTTTTTTTTTTTTGTGTTTTGTTGTTGTGTGGTTATTGGTGGGGGGTTTGGTTTTTTGTTTTGGTGGGGGTTGGTTTTTTTTTTGGGGGTTGTTTTGGGGTTTTTGGGGTTTTTTTTTTGGGGGGTTTGGTTTTTTTTTGTGTTTTTTTGGTGGTTTTTTGTGTTGTTTTTGTGTGGGGTTTTTTTTGGTAGGTGTGTTAAAAGGGGGGAAAAAGAGGGGGGGGGGGGGGGGGGGGGGGGGGGGGGGGGGGGGGGGGGGGGGGGGGGGGGGGGGGGGGGGGGGGGGGGGGGGGGGGGGGGGGGGGGGGGGGGGGGGGGGGGGGGGGGGGGGGGGGGGGGGGGGGGGGGGGGGGGGGGCCCCCCCCCCCCCCCCCCCCCCCCCCCCCCCCCCCCCCCCCCCCCCCCCCCCCCAATCTAGGGCTGTTAACCAGTCATTCAATATTTAACGCAGACATCTCCTTATAACACCCTGAAGGGTTTAAAAAAAAAACAAAGGTTCCCGGCAAGATCAAAAAAACAAGAGATCTGAGGGGGGAGGTATGGGTTCAATTAGCCCCCAAAAAAATCATGAGTAAGGAGGGGATCGGGCTGCGAAAGTTGGAAATTTTTTCGCTTTGAGTTTTCCCCAAAGCAGTGCCCGGGCATTGTCCTTGTGACTCTGCCAACGCACGGCAGTTGAACAGCAATTGCGCAGGCGCTAGTCCGGGCGTGGCGGGGACACCGCCTTCCTTCCACTGTTTGGGGGGTGGTCTCTCCGGTCTTTTTTGGGCTGTATCCGCAGTCGAACCTTCACTCTTTCGTCCCCTCCCCCCCCTGTCCCCGTCCCTAATAAGCCATCTCGCTTCTGTGGAAGGTAAAGCAAAATGTACTCACACACTTGGTATCAAGTCCTGAAACAATCTACCATACTCCCTCCGTCATTCGTCTTCCATAGTATCATTTAAATCTGTCCTCAAGACCCGTCTTTATGGGGGTGGGGGGAGAGGGAGATTATAATATACCTATCGCTACACTGTCACCACCAGAATGACTCCTGCATTAAGACGGGCAGCGATGAGAGCCATTTTAATGTTTCATTAATCGTGAGGGTAAAAGTCACAAGACAGTGCCCATTGTGAGGGAAAAAGTCACAAGACAAAGTCCCCAGACCACAACTTTTGAAGAGAAAGCACAGCCGAAGCGGATTCGAACCGAGGTCCCTCTGCTTACCAGCCTAACTCCTTACCGTTGGGTGGGGGCAGAGGGAGATTATATACCTATCGCTACACTGTCACCACCAGAATGACTCTTGTAAAAAGAGATGGGCAGCGATGAGAGCCATTTTAATGTTTCATTAACTGTGATGGACAAAGCCATAGGACAGTGTCCACAGACCACAACTTTTGAAGAGAAAGGAGAGCCGAAGGGGTATTGAACCGAGGTCCTTCTGCTTACCAGCCCATCGCCTTACCGCTAGGCCAAACCGGTTCACAATCATAAAACGAAGAAAGTCTGTGTGTTAAGAGCCCTGGAGGGGTCTGTACTGGGAGGTGGAGCTGGGCTCTCATGGTGAGTTGGACTCTCTTTTGCCTCAGGTCTCAACAGCTGGTTCTCTGTCCCTGTGACTGTTTGTTCTGCACACATGCTGAAAGAGCAAGTTGCGGAGTTGTATAGTAATAACACTATTAAAGTTTAATGGACAGTTCTTATAAAGCGCTATTCTCTAACACGAGTTAAACTCGCTGCGCGGTACAAACAACTTGTCGAAAAGCACATTTACACACATTTCAACAAATAGAATCTTAAGTTCAGTATTTTATCATAACATAATTACCTAGCAAACGGTAACTATTTACACATACATACATGCATACATATCCCCCCCCCCCCCCCCCCGGCCCCCTCTCCCTCCACCCACACCCACACCCACTCAAGAAAACACACACGGGCACCAGTTAGTATCCATCGTCCACTCAAACACGCATTACGATTAGTGAATTACCAATACCCTCTCAAAAACTCTTCCTTTGAATCTCTTTCTCTCTCCCCCCCCCCCCCCCACCCCACCTGCCTGGCTTTCTCCTGGTTCCCCCCTCTCCCTCCTTTCCCATCTCTCCATCCATATGTTTCCTTCCGCACTCAGTGACCCATAAAGTAACAGTAATAGTGATGGACAGCTCTTATAGAACGCAAATCTTTTTGTAAAACAAACACTCAATGCGCAAGCACACACCATTCACGCGCCGACATACACAAGTTGCTTCGCGCTGGCGAAGTTCCCACCATCTTAACATCTGCTGCCCTGGTGGAGGTCAATGGTCCCTTCGGTCTTTGCGTCGGAGCGACCGTCCACCGTCCACCGTCCACCGTCCCCCGTCCTTAACCCCTTCACTGTCTGGGCCTGTAAGGTTTCCGGGTTGAAAGATGCACGGACGCGCCTGCAAACAGTATATCTTCCAGTCCTTCCATTTAACTTTGATATTTCATTCCAATGAAGACCACGGTGGGTACCTTTCCACTAGGTGTGGTCTTTATTGGAACGAAATATCAGATAAATTAGCTAAACAAGGTGCAATGAAAAACATGTCTGAAATATACAGTAACCTACAACTTTCGTGTCATGAGATTGCGTCAGTAATTGAGAAGACTGTGTATCAAGAACTTCAAAAAAGTAAATCTGCGATACTTTCTTGTTCAAGATATTTAGCAAGAGTAATATACAAGTTACGTCTAAAGTCATGGAACACTATATATTCACAGAGTGTGACATGCGTTTGTAAGAATATTCTATTTGTTTAACAAATACTACTTGAATGTCCTATGACCACAGATTTATTTCAGAAAAATGGATATGACTTCAATGATTGTAACAACGTAAGAGACATTTTGTATGATTCTGATATTATAATTTCTATTGTTAAATTGATTGTACATAGTCTGTGGGTAATTACTATAATAGGTTTTTAGTTTTCTTTAGTTTTTTGGTTGTTGTCTAATATCACCTCGATGTGAACAGACATAAAATAAAACATTGATGGATTGATTGATCTTCCGGTCCTGTAATACATCTACTTTCAGTGCTATGCGTTTCGATAAAAATCCTTCCACTTGCCAGTGCGAAACAGAAGACAAAAAGGCTTAAGGGTTTCCAATTTCACTCTTTTATTGGTCGTTTTCAAGTGACATAGTGGCAGTGAAGGGGTTAACAGACCGTGTGTGGTCTCTGTGGATGTTAACAACTGGCAAACAAACAGGTCTGTGTCGCTGTAGAAGTGCTATGCATAATTGCCAGCCTGTTATAAACCCAATAACCCCACGCCGTGCAAAAACATGCCTGCCTCTCAGAGTTCGATGTCTTACTTCTGGCGATTGGTTAAACTTGTCTAACGCCCAGCTGTCTCCGAAGATGTAGGCCTACTGGCGGGAACCGAGATCCCAGGAGGTAGGGGAAGAGGGAGCTAGACCATACTCAACACTACACTGTCACCACCAGAATGGCTCCTGCATTAAGACGGGCAGCGATGAGAGCTGTTTTAAAGTTTCACTAACTGTGAGGGGCAAAGTCATAATTAAGGCAGTGTCCGCTGACCGCAACTTTTGAAGCCGAGAGAGGGAGCCGAAGTGGAATCGAAGTAACTTCTTCTTCTTTCATTTAAGAGCCGGGCCTCCTCGGGCGCAACTGGCTCTGGTAGTGGTGGTCTTTGTTGCGTCTTGTGGTACTTAGAAAAACAACAACAGGTTAAAAAGGGTGGCACATATTTACAGGGAGCTGGGTTCATGGGCATGGGGCTGGGGCTGTGGGAGCTGGCTGTAGGTTGTGGAGGCTGCCGCCAAGCTGGTTCCGGAACGACTGGTGTGAAACTGCCGAGTGATGGCTTTCGGAAGATGGTTCCATTCCCTTACGGTGCGGGGAAAGAGGGAGTCAAACAGGACAGGGTGACTGGTGTGCTTCTGGTGCAGTCGTTGTGCTCCTCTTGTCTTACCATATTTTTTTGCGAGGCAACTCCTATCACTGATTGTGTGTGTGTGTGTATGTACGTCCCCACTGCACGGATTGTGGGGCTGTGTTCACGATATGGTTCCCACATGGTGCGGTGCGTTTCAGATTGGCCTTCCTGCACGTGCATCGCACGTGGCGGCTTTCTTTGCGGAACTTCGTCTCTCTTCGCCACCCTCCTACCGAAGGACTCAAAAGGTCTAGGGCCTTTTAAAGGATTTTCCCCAATTTATCTATCTGCCCATCTATCTATCTATCTATCTACTATCTATCTATCTATCTAGGGCCCACCTTGGTCCCCCGTTTGCACTTCTTCTTTCCGAAGTTGAAGTCAAATCTGAATTTATCGAATAATTTCCCATTTTCATAATAGTGAATAAGGGTAAATTTAAACCTCCCCGAAGTTGCAGTCATCCGAAATTCACGCACGCACGCACACAGACAGAGAGAAGACGGGAAGGGACAGACAGACAGAACACACACAGACACACACAAAAGAAAAGGGACACACAAACGGGCCCACACACAAACACACACAACACCCACAAAACCCCACACACACACACACACACCCCACACACACACACACCCCACACACACACAACCACACACACACCACACACACACACACTTTTCTCTCTCTCTCTTTTTAAACCACACACACCCACACACACACACACACCAAAACCACACAAAAACACACACACCCACACACACACCCCACCTTTTTTTTCCCCCCTTCCCCCTCCCCTCTCCAAACACACAAAAACCCCACACAACACACACCCACAACACACACACACAGACACACAGCCACGGGGCACACTTAAACACCACAACACACACCCCCCACACACACACACACACACACAACACAAAACACACACACCACACACACCCCACACACACCACACACACACACACACCCCAAAACACACCCCTCTTTTTCTCTCTCTCTCTTAAACACCCCCAAAAACACACACACACACACACACACAACCCACACACACCAAAAACACACACCCCCACACAAAACCAACCACACACACACACAACACACAAAACACACACCCACACCACCCCAACCCTCTCCCCTTCTCTCTCTCTTCTCTCACACACACAAAAACCACACACACACCCCACACACCCCAACACACACCACAACACAAAACACACCACACACACACACACACACACACACAAAACACACCCACACACCACTTAACACCCCACACACACACACACACCACAAAAACCCCACAAAACCACACAACATAAAACACACACAGACACACACCACACACACCACACACACACACAAAAAAAACCACACACACACACAAAAACAAAAAACACACACACCCCAAAACCAAAAACAAAAACAAAAACACACAAAACAAAAAAAACAAACAAAACCCAACAACACACACAACACCCCCCCCACCCCACACACCCACCCCACACACACACACAAAAGCCCGGAAGAAAGGGGGAAAGAAAAAGACTAGAGATATGACTCAACAACAGCTTCGCCCCTTTTCCGCTGTGTTCGCGAGGTATCGCAAGACGCGGTGTTCAAAATTTGCCTTCTACAAGGAACGCAACCGATTCACTGCGGTCAGATCCAGATAGCACAGAAATGTTCTTTCCTGCCCGACAGTGAGAAAGTTTCCCAGTGAGAAGATTTCCCAAACTACAATAGATAGGGGTATGAACAAATACTTTTTTGTTTGTTTTTTGTTTGTTAAGTTTTTTGGTTAAAAATACTTTTAAAAAAAGAGAAAAAAAAGATGATATCGAAGTGTTTGCACCAAGTGGAAAATAAACCGTACAAGTGGCAGACCGTGTTCCCCAGTGTTGCGTGGTGGGTTGCGGGGCGTGCGGCGTCGGGCGTGCTTGCGTCGTGCGTGGGTTGGTGTGGTGTGTGTGTTGGTGGGGGTGTGTGTGTGGGTGGTTTATTTTAAAAATCCGCGCGGGGCGCCCAAGAGTTTGCTTTGGGGGGGGAAAAATTGTTTGAAAAAGACTTTCAAAAAAGTGTTTTTAGCGTGTTTGTCGAATTAATAGGATTTAAATATGCTTTTGGTTCTGCATTTTTTGGGTTTGGGGACCCATAGGTCTTTTTTTGGGGTTCTTCGGGTCATATTATGTGAAGTAAGCGCCTAATAAATAATAAACCTTTTTTAATGAGAGAGAGAGAGAGAGGGAGAGAGGGAAGAGAGGAGAGAGAGAGGAAAAGAGACTGAGAGAGAGGAGAGAAGAGATATGAGAGAGAGGGGAGAGAGAAGGGGAGAGAGAGAGAGTCTGTGTAACACTTTTTATGAAAACTAAATTCAGACGTGGTTTTGCTGTTGGTCTCAAAGTGGGACGCAAGCGATGCACACTGCTTTACCTATAATAAAGACCTAGGCTAATTATTATCACTTCCTGCCTGAACTGGTCAGGTGACCTACTGTAGATACGTCCAGAGCCAGTCCTGCCTATGTGCAACCTGCGTGAATTACACACTTACATAACTATACACCAGCTCCCACACACTCAGTGACATACGCAGTTCAGCTCAGGCATACAGGCACCCTGCACACCGACTTAAATGCCAAGCACTTTAGCGCAAACCACTGGCACGGTCACAGTCTCATTACTGTCTCATAAACACGTTACGGGAGTTCACAAAAGGCCTTCTACAGATACGAGACGATGCTTTCAAAGAGCAATTTAATTCTACAGAAGGTGCGTTCGTGCGTGCATGTGTGTGTGTGTGTGTGTGTGTGTGTGTGTTTTGTGGTGTGTGTGGGGTTG
The DNA here is from genome assembly GCA_018857735.1 of Alviniconcha marisindica. NCBI lineage: Eukaryota > Metazoa > Mollusca > Gastropoda > Provannidae > Alviniconcha > Alviniconcha marisindica. The sequence goes on from JABMCL010002735.1 coordinate 637,075, forward strand.
TGTGGCGTGTGTGGTGTGGTGTGTGGGGCGCGGGGCGCGTGTGGGGCGCGTGCGTGGGCGGGGGCGTCCCGTGCGTGCGTGCTGCGTGCGGTGCCTCTCGTATGTCTGTTTCCCCCTCTCTCCCCCCCCATCCTCGCGCGCACCCCTCTGTCTCTCTGTCTCGTCTCGGGCTCTCGGTCTCTCTGTCTGTCTTGCCCTTTTGTCTCTGTCTCTGTCTCGGTCTCGTCTCTCTCTCTCTCTCTCCTCCCTTTTCTTTCGCCCTCCCCTCTCTCTCTCGGTTTTGGTGTTGTTATTTTGTCAGCACTGTGTTGAAATCTTCTAAACGTTTAGTTCTGTCAAAAAAATGTCCTCGGGATGGGACTTTTGAGGAACTCCTTTACTGTGATCCATACACATAAAAGGTTCACAATAATGCAATTTATTAAGACAAAACAATTTCTGGGGGGTAATACCCTTTATCAAGCCACAAAACGACAGTTAAACAACAATTACACGGTAGTGAAAAACGATGAAATATGAAATGGAGAGCTAATCCACTTATCCTTTTGTGGGGTGAGCTATATCCAGTGCTTAGAAGAATGTCGGCATCTTGTTTTAGAACGCTAGCAGTCACTCTTGTTTCAGTTTTTTGACTGCTAGCGTTTTAAAACAAAATCCAAACACATAAGCTTCCTTCCAAACACTGGACACCAAAGCAACATAACAAAACAGCTGAACTAAAAGCAGATACGTATCCTACATCGCATTTTTTCACCGTTGAACCGTTGCTTATGTGTTGTTTTGTAGCTTGAAAAGGGGGCTTACCGCGAAAATTCGCATGTTGCGTTTTGTCATAATATTTAGGGTTCTTTTTAAACTTTCATGTGTTTCGATCTCCCTTCACTGTGGGTTATACATTCTATCACAGGACTTCTCTTTGTTTAGCTTTGGGGCCACACAAGTCAGAATCGGTTACAGAATACAGAATACAGAATTGGTATTGTCTATGAATAACATAGAAATTTGCCTTACGACTGCATGAAAGACACAAGTAAAATAACACACAGTATAATAATACATGAACAGAGTACAGAGTACTTTATCTTAGAGTCTGGAGGGCACACACACGTCCGAAACAGTCAACACATCACGCGTCAACACATCAAGGAAATGATACGCCCAATGCGTTCTCCACGAAGACACAGGACATTTTTACATTTGAATTTTTAATTTTTAATTTTTAATTGGGGGTAAAAGTCTGAAACAAGAATGACTGCTAGCGTTCTAAAATAAGACCCAAACACATGAAAAGTTCGAGATAACGCTATTTATTAGGACAAAACGCAACATGCGAATTTTCGGGGTAAATCCTTTTTTAGGGTAAAAAGAAAAAATGGTGCTTTTTTGTCCGCAGAAAAAAAAGGAAAAAAACCTTCCCCCTCCCCCCCCCCAAAAAAGACACTTTTTAACCCAAAAGTTTTTTTTTTTTTTTTAAAAGGGGGTTTAAAAAAATAAAGAAAAAAATGGACGGAGAGCTAAACCCATTCTCCTTTTTAGGGGGAAAAAGCTAGTCCCTTCCTTTTGGGGCCCGTATGGTGGCATGGGCCTGCAGTGTAATGGATATGAGGGAATAAAATATATATGACGTAAAAACTCAAAGGCACAGAAGAGTGGGCAGGTCTCAGAAAAAAATAAGGGGGGGGGGGAGGGGGGGGGGAGGGGAAGGAAAGAGAAGGAGAGGAAAAGAAGAAAAAAAAATTGGGGGAGGGTAAAAGAGAGGGGGAAAAAGGGGGAGAAAAGGGGAGACAAAAAGGGAGGGGGAGATGGGGGGAGGGGGGAGGGGGGAAAAGGGTGAGAAGGGGCCCCCAGGGGGAGGGGAGAGAGAGAAAGGGGAAAAAGAGAAGGGGGGAAGGGACAAAAAAGGAAAAAAAAGGGGGCAGACAGGCCCGAGTTTGGTTTCTTCGAAAGGTTTTGGGTATTTAAAAAGGGTGTTTGGAAAAAACAACGTTTGGGAAACACCACAGAAACGCCCGGGGGGCCCCGAACCCCATGCAAAAACAAAAAACAAAAAAAAAGATGCGTCAGTCCCCGGCAAAAAAGCAAAAAGAAAGAAGGGGGGGGGGGGGGGGGGGGGGGGGGGGGGGGGGGGGGGGGGGGGGGGGGGGAGGGGGGGGGGGGGGGGGGGGGGGGCGGGGGGGGGGGGGGGGGGTTAAGGGAAAAAAAAACAAAAAATTCGTCTTTTATTCAAACGTTTGCTTTTATTTGGGGGGGCATATGCAATGGAGCAGTTATTAAAAAAAAAACGCCCCCGTATAATCTGGGTTTCTGTTTCGGCCATTTGGGAACCAACAAAAAATTGCATGTAGGCTGACAATTTTCGGAGCTCTAACCAAACACAATGGCAGTGGCTGGAGGGGGGAAGGATGAACACGAACGCCTGGAGTCTGTGGGTGCGTGTGACCAAGAAAGGGAAGTGCGAATAGATTGCAGGGACAGTATTATGGAAGGCAGTAAGAGCCTCCCTTGATCATCGTGAATAGGGGGGGGACGTCGGAGGTTTTCGCTCCAGTCCCCTGCAGAGGAGGGTACAGCAAGTGAGGGGTGATAAGCAAGAAGCGAGGCCGGGGAAAAGACCACTGGGCTCCCACCCTGCCCCACAAAGAGTTAGTCCCCCGCTTAAAGCAGCTGTTTACCCACTGGTTTCGCCCTGCATAAAAATTGGGCACAATAACAACAAAATAAAAAATAATAAAAAAAATAATAAAATAATTTAAACAAAAAAAAGACTACTAGCTTTGTAATACTTACTTACTATTTATTTTGGGCCAGGCCCACAACGTCCGAAAATTTTTGGGGGGGAGCCCCCTTTTTTCAAGCTAGGAAAAAAAACGCTTTTAAAAAAGAAATTTTTTAAAAAGGGGTTTAAAAATGAGATGTAGGATATTTACCTGCTTTTGGCTGAGCCGGTTTAGTTACGTCGCTTGGGTGTCCAGTGTTTGGAAAAAAAGGGGTTTGGGATGCCCAAAGGTGGGGTAATGAAAAGGGGGTTTGTGATGTCGATTCGGTTCAGATTCCGTTTTTAGGGGGGGCCTTTCCCTGTGTTTTCCATGATTTAAAATGATGCTTAAGGGGCCCAGTGTGTCCATGAAGGGAAATGATGCTTAAAAGGGGGTTCCATGTGTGTTTTCCCGATGAAGGGGATGCTTAAGGGGGGGTTTCCCTGGGGGTTTTTCCATGATGAAGTGGGTTTCTTAAGGGGCTCCCTAAAGGCAGTTTTTTTTTTGCAAAAGGAACGTTGAAAATTTGACCCAATTATGAAAGTTTAGTTTAAAAAGAACCCTTTTAAAACTAATAAAATGCAATGCCATTGGGAAAATAAGTAGTTTTCGAAGGAAAGGGGAAAAGCATGCCCAAAACAGGGGCCCAATTTCGTCTGCTTGGTTTTTAAACTCAAAAAAAACGCGCGAGGGTCCGTGACGTGGGGCTTACGTCACAAACAGACCACTGAGGGGAATGGCGAATGAGGGGGGCGTTTTCACCATCCCAAAAAGGTCCACAACGAAAATGACACGGCGTCGGGCCGGGGGGCCCGGTGAAAAAGGGGGTTTTCCTTTCACACCTTTCCCCAAAAATAGCAGCGAAGGAAGCTTTACCCCTTTGGGGATTCGAACGGGAAATTTTTTCCCAAATCGGTTTCCCCGTGGACCCCCCACACAGCCATGATTTTTTTACTAAAGGGGATCGGTCCCGCATCGCCCGGCTTTTCCCCTAGGTTGATCCTTGGTAGATGGAAAGGGAAAAGGGCTCTCCCCGGGTGAAAAAATTCCCCCCCTTGCCCCAAAATTTTAAAAAGGAACTATCCAGACCGACCAAAGGACCCCAGAAATCATTTGGGCACCTTGGCACCCAGTGCATAGATTAAAAATTAAAAAAAGGGGGGGGGGGAAAAACCCTTTTTTTTACAAGGAAAAACCCCCCAGAAAAAAAAAAGGGAAAACAACCGAGGCCCCAAAGAAAACACAAAAAAAAGGGGGGTTTGGGGGTGGGAAAAAATGCAGAAAAAGAAGAAAAAGAAAGGGAGAGAAAGAAAAACCCAAAAAAAAAAACAAAAAAAAGTGGGAAACCGGGAAAAGGGAAAAAAAAGGGAAAAAAATACAAACCTTTAAAAAACAAAAATACCCCTTACTTTTTAGAAAAAAAACAAAAGGAGGCAAAAAAAAACAATAAAAAACAAAACCGGGGGAGAAAAGTAAAAAAAGCCCGAAAGGTAAACCCGAAACTCGGCTGGGCCCGTGCACCAACGAAAAGTACAGGGCTTAGGGAAAAAAGCGGCACTCTCACGGGGGGCCGCGCCCAAGCCACGGCCCCCATTCGGGCGACATCCCCAGTTTTGTCCCTAATATCTCTTTTTGAAATGAGGAAAATTTAAAAAAAAAAGAAGGCAAAAACAAATAAGTCAGCACGAAGGCCCACAGCCAGAAAAAACCGCGTAAGTAAGAAACAAATGCCTTTGTGAAAAAAAAAAAAAAGGGGGGGAAAAAAAAAAGAAGAAAAAAGAAAAAAACCACAAAAACTAGGGGAAAAAAAAGAAAGAAAGACCAAACCACAAATTTTTGATGGCAAACGGAAAAAAGGCTGCCCAAACAAAGGGAAGCAAAAGCTGACACCCAAAAGAAAAAAACAAAAAAAGCTGAAAACCCCCTCAAAAAAACCCCCCCAAAGGTTGGCCCCACCCGCAAACAAAGGGGGAAAAAAAAAAAAAAACCACCAAATCACAACAGTCTAAAAGACCACGCGCAACAAATGAGGGGGAAAGACTACCCTGACTGCAAATTTTTTGCAGCAAAAAGAAACACAAGCAAAAATAAATGTGCCGACAAAACAGATGGAAAGCCCCAAAATTTTAAACCCAAAATAACCGGAAACCTTTAAATAACTCTAACAACCCCTCACAAAACCCCGGGTTTTCCCTCTAGAAAAATAAAGGCTTTCAGGGTGATAAAGTAAATCGTTTAACAGGGGCTACCCAGACAAAACATCGGGAGGAAACAAATGCAGACGAAAAAAGGGGGTGCAAAAGGGGTGCCCTAATCAGGGGAAGCCAACAAGCGGGACGAAATGGCCAATAAACCCGAGAAAAAAAAAGAAAGAAAAAAAAGAAACAGGGAAAAGAAAGGGGAAAAAGAGAGGGAAAACCCAAAAAAAACAAAACTTTAAAAAAAAAAGAGGAAAGGGAAGAAATGTCAGCGAGCAAAGAACCCCAAAAAGGGTGGATACACGTAACCCGTGTAACGATACAATCCATTCAGCCGACAACACGGAAAGGGGAACAGACCCCACGAACTACCCCACACAAAGAAAGAAGGAAACCGGTTCGTTAAACACGAGACTACCCCCCTCACTCGTACTCGTAAAAGAACGATATAACTCGAGAAACAAAAAAAGGGGAAAAAAGAGAAAAAAAAAAAGTTGGAAGGCAACTAGCCCAACCCCCAAAACCCCCCCCCAGGGAGGCCACAAATCGGTAGTCTATTTTTAAATAGAACGAACAAACCCTTTTTTACGTTTTTGATGAAACAAACAAGGCTAAAATGGGGGAAAATAAAACAACCCCAAAAAAAGGGAGGCTCCCCGATGAGGGTTTGCCTGTGTGAAAAACTAGAATAAAAAACAACGAAAAAGACCGAAAAGGGCCCCGCACCTTTAAAAAGGATCGAGAAAGAGAAATAACCAAAAGGGGGGAAAAAACAAAGGCCCAACTACTGGAAAAGGGCATCCCTATTTTGGTTTTTTTAAAAACCCCTTTAAAATTATTTTAATTTTCCAATCGGTTGCCCTGTGGACACTCACACAGACCGGGCTTCCACGTTTGGTTTCGGGGCTGTTTGTACGTCACTTGGCCCCACCGTTGACCTTTAGTTAAAATAGCTCTCGCGGAATTCGAAATTTAAAATGGCGCTGGTTTTTAAACCTTCAGTTGACCGTATTTTTTCCCACCTTTTTGGGCCAAAAAAAACGAAATTTCAACCCAGTCGAGGCCTGAAAAAATTTTTAAAAAGGATAATAGACTGTTTCTTCTTTTCGAAAGTTAGACGGACCTATATGTTTTTTTTGAAAAGATTTTTGGGTTTAGGGGGAAGGCAAAAATTTTTTCCCCCCTTTTTAAAGTTCTCAGATGGGCAGGACATATTAGGGAAAATTGTGACCCAAGCCGAAGCACGGTTTTAATCAAATTTTTAAGTCCCCGGAAATCAGGGAAAGGGTCGTTAGGAAGGGGAAAAATCAGGACGGCCACCTCGACTCTAAAACAGCTCCCCTTTAACTTTTTGGTTTTTGTCCATTAAACGACCCCCCCCCTTTTCATAAATCCCATGCCCTTCAACGGGCAAAAAATCTGCGTTTTTACAAGCAACCCCAAAAACAAAAGTGGGGCACAGGGGGGAAGACAAAGAAGGGAAGTACCAAAAAAAGAAGGGGGCGGGGAGCGGGCGGGTTGGTTTGTAAAAGTTCAGTCAAGTAACCAGGAGCGGTCGAGTTGAGGCAGCTGTAGCACAGAGAAGCGAGTTTGTACTGTATTCGTGAATCAATGGTCAGCCAATGGAGAGAAGCAAAGGTGAGGAGAAGCATGGTCAGTTTTGGCAAAGCCCGTCTTAAAATAGACCGGCTTTGGCTTTGGGAACTTTCATGACGTGGCGAGCAGCGTTGTTTAGAACTTTTTGTGGTATATTATGTTTAATAGATATTGAAGACAGCCGGACAGGAGAGAATTGCTGTATTCAAGGCGCGAAAGAACAGAGGCAGAGACAAGAATTATCGTGGCATTACGTACGCTGCAACTCGATAAGGACTCAATGGCTTGCACGCCGATACACCGAAACAGTTGTAAGCAAACCTCCGAATTCCTGGTGCAGTTTGACGCTGGCCTGCGCTTATCACCAAGTTGCCCACAATGATTCTGGAAAAGGGGGAAACGATGGAAGAAGAAGAAGAGACCAGGACAGAGCAGGAGAACGATAACAGAGCAGGAGAACAATTACAGAGCAGGAGAACGATAACAGAGCAGGGGGACGATAACAGAGCAGGAGAACGATGACAGAGCAGGAGAACGATAACAGAGCAGGGGGACGATAACAGAGCAGGGGGACGATAACAGAGCAGGAGAACGATAACAGAGCAGGGGGACGATAACAGAGCAGGAGAACGATGACAGAGCAGGAGAACGATAACAGAGCAGGGGGACGATAACAGAGCAGGGAGACAATGACAGAGCAGGAGAACGATAACAGAGCAGGAGAACGATAACAGAGCAGGGGGACGATAACAGCCCAAGGAGACTAGGACAGAGCAGGAAAAAGACAACAGGGCAGGAGAACGACAATAGAGCAGGGGGACGATAACAGCTCAGGGAGACAATGACAGAGCAGGAGAACGATAACAGAACGGAGAGACAACGAGAGACAGGGTAACGACGAGACAGCAGGAGAACGATGACAGAGCAGGGGGACGATGACATAGCAGGGGGACGATGACATAGCAAGCGGACGATGACAGATCAGGGGGACGATGACATAGTAGGGGGACGATGACATAGCAAGCGGACGATGACAGATCAGGGGGACGATGACATAGCAAGCGGACGATGACAGATCAGGGGACAATGACAGATCAGGGGGACGATGACATAGCAAGCGGACGATGACAGACCAAGGGGACGTTGACAGATCAGGGGGACGATGACAGAACAGGGGGACGATGACATAGCAAGCGGACGATGACAGATCAGGGGGACGATGACAGAACAGGGGGACGATGACACAGCAAGCGGACGATGACAGATCAGGGGGACGATGACATAGCAGTGGGACGATGACAGATCAGGGGGACGATGACATAGCAGGGTGACGATGACATAGCAAGCGGACGATGACAGATCAGGGGGACGATGACATAGCAGGGAGACGATGACATAGCAGGGGACGATGACATAGCAAGCGGACGATGACAGAGCAGGGGGACGATGACAGAGCAGAGGGACGATGACAGAGCAGAGGAACGATGACAGAGCAGGGCGCGGGTGGGGAGGGAGGGGGTGGGGAAGCAATGAAAACAGAGCAAGGAGACTAGAATAATAATGAAGTTATAGTCATAATACGCCTGTCCCAGTTCTAAAAACGAGCTCCAAGCAGAGTACAGCACCACACCAGTCTCATCCAAGGGCCACAGTGAGACAATGAATAATCAAAGAGGTACAATGACGGATCAAGGGGGGCGATGACAAGGCAAGGGGGGCGATGACAAGGCAAGGGGGACGATGACAAGGCAAGGGAGGGCGATGACAAGGCAAGGGGGACGATGACAAGGCAAGGGGGACGATGACAAGGCAAGGGGGACGATGACAAGGCAAGGGGGCGATGACAAGACAAGGGGGGCGATGACAAGGCAAGGGGGACGATGACAAGGCAAGGGGGACGATGAAAAGGCAAGGAAGACGATGACAAAGCAATGGGGAAGATGACAAGGCAAGGGGGACGATGACAAATGAAGGGACAGCAGACAGACGAGGTCAGGAACAGCGAGAAACGGAGTCCAATGGGGCCGTGATAGAACCCGGCAACTCCAGCCGTGTGCTATCCGTTTCTACGGTTGGTCGGGTAGGAACCTAACACCAGTCTTTGTTCGCATATGCCAGTATAAGTAATTATGGAGACGGTTGAACATACGACCAGCGTAGTCTTCACTGTGTGACACAAACTCGTGGGACGGGTGTACGATATTTTTCCGCCTTCCTCCGACCAAACTACAACCAACACATACACAACACACACACACACACACACACACACACACACACACACACACACACACACCACACACCACACACACCACACACACACACACACACACACACACACACACACACACACACACACCACACACACACACACACACACACACACACACACACACACACACACACACAAATGAACAACCACACACCAACCAATATATATATATATATACACATTTTTTTTTAAACATATATATATGTAAACAAATTCGTACAACAACAACCAACAAAAACTACCCAACACAACAAAAAGCTGAACACACACACACACACACACACACACACACACACACACACACACACACACACACACACACACACACACACACACACACCACACACACACACACACACACACACACACACACACACACACACACACACACACACACACACACACACACACTGTACAACGAACACTACAGCCCACGATGCATACAGTCACAGACGAGAAGAGAGAGAGAGAGAGAGAGAGAGAGAGAGAGAGAGAGAGAGAGGAGAGAGAGAGAAGGAGAGAGAGAGAACGGGCCTTTAAGTAAAGGGGCCTTTATGTCTAGATCCCCTTTGATATGTCGTCATTCATGCACTGGAGCTAGGCTATCGCATCGACCTCGATTCCAGTACCGTGTACAAGATTTCTAGCCCCTTTATCAGCCCGGTAAACACTTGGGTCTGGACGTTGACGTGCTTATTGTCGAACGGAAGGCGTTTTACGTTGGCCGTTGGAGTGAAATACGTGAGGGACGGTTGGCCGGCGCGTGTGTGCTCGTCGATTTGCAGGTGCGGTTGCTCTAGTTTTGCGGATGATCGGACACGAAATGTGAGTCTGGCGTGACATTTCCGTTGTTATTTTTGCTCTTTCCACAGTGTTATAAACAACATTGCTAGTATGTTATGCTGATGGATTGTTTCGCTGCGTGTTCTTGCTGCTTTTGATGAGTGACAATATTTTATGCCAACTGTGTGCAGATTTATTTTTAAATTGAAGCGAACGGGGTAGTAGCGTCTGTAAGTATACGTTGACAGTCGAGTTTATCTTTGCACACTTTTGTAATTCAAGCATGCGCGCTGTCCAAAATTCATGCCCCATTATTTCTTCGCCGCCGTGCCCCACCCCCAAGTTCCCCCCCTTTTTTTTTTTTTTTAGCTATATTCGGCTTGATAACAACTGTCATGGTGGACTGGACGATAAAATGCAATAATTAAAATAGTGTTTTAAAAATCTGCCATCAACAGTCGTTTACGTACTACTTCGGGTGGATTCTTTTCGTCCGGCTACGATACATGTTAAAAAACACACACAAAAGCACGGTGCTTTCGGTCGTTTCAGCACTGCACAGTAACAACAGTCGAATTGTCGAATCGTGTCATACACACCCAAACATGCACATTTGCTATGAAAATAAATAAACAAAAGACTGATGTTTCAAGGTATAAATCAGCAGAGTCGTTTCCTCTACAGACTTTTTCAGTTGTAAGAAGTAGCTGCTACTTGGAGCTTCTAGCTATCTCCGTCTGTCCGTGTTTTTATTTTCTCCCAGAGCTTTCTCATTGCCACAGTTATCATATGCTATTGCTAGTAAGGGATGAGAAGAGAATACCCATAAATCGAGTCGCGACCGAACCGTTAACCAAAACGATGTGCCTCTTCTCTTTCTCCATATTCCTTCTCTTTCTCCTTCACACCTTTCATCTTCTCTCTGTCTCTGTCTCTCTCTCTGTGTCTCTGCCTGTCTGTCTCTGCCTGTCTGTCTCTCTGTCTCTCTCTCTGTGTCTCTCTCTGTGTCTCTGTGTCTCTGTGTGTGTCTCTCTCTCTCTCGTTGAAAATTAAGTGTTAGCCTACCCACCACATATATTTTGACATTTTGAGCGTCTCATAGTTATACGTTTACCTGTTTGAAGCTTCACGAACTATTCTGTTATTGCATGTTGGTGTGCTTTCATTCATAAAAATTGTTTAAACCGAGGGAATACCAGGGTGTGTCCACATCACCTAGGCTTGTTACACGGCCAAACAGTACCGCGGACAGCTTTCAAATAGCCGTTCCTCTGTATATGAAGGAAGGAAGGAAGATGGAAGAAGAGGAGGAGGAGGGGACACACAAACAACAACAACAACAAAAATACACACACACACACACACACACACACACACACACACACACACACACACACACACACACACACACACACACACACACACACACACACACACACACACACACACACACACACACACACACACACACACACACACACACACACACACACACAAAACAACCACTACCACCACCAACCACCACCAAAAACAAACAAACAAACAAACAAACAAAAAACACCACACAAACCACAACCCAAACAAAAAAGAAACCAAACCAAAACAACGACAACGACAACAAACGTTCTGGTAAATTGCGAATTTTCAGTCAAAAGTAACATTTTTGTCTGGAATTGAAAGCTGCGCGCGCGCGCTTGTGTGTGTGTGTGTGTGTGTGTGTGTGTGTGTGTGTGTGTGTGTGTTGTGTGTGTGTGTGTGTGTGTGTGTGTGTGTGTGTGTTGTGTGTGTGTGTGTGTGTTGTGTGTGTGTGTGTGTGTGTGTGTGTGTGTGTGTGTGGTGTGTGTGTGTGTGTGTGTGTTGTGTGTGTATATATATATATATATATATATAAGAGAGAGAGAGAGAGAGGAGAGAGAGAGAGAGAGAGAGAGAGAGAGAGAAGAGAGAGAGAGAAGAGAGAGAGAGAGAGTTAAGGGGGGTGCATGCTGGGTGTATGTGTGTGCGTGAGCGCGTGTGTGTACGTGCGTGGTGGTGTGATGGTGGTATGTGTGTGTATACTGGTGGAGGAAGGAAGGGGTAGTGGTGGTGGTGGTGGTGGTGTGGGGGGAGGAGGGAGGGTTACAGACCGATTTTGCGACAATTCAGTCAGATATCTTGGACAAGCCGCGAAGAGGGACGTAATTCTCACTGGCTGACCTCCCGGCGATACTGAAAATTTGGCTCTTGGGAATCCTGCCAGACGGAAACGTGGATTGCCACACCCGGCGTTCACATTGTTTAGCGCCATCCTGTCACCGTACTGAGAGGTGGTAACTCTGGGGAGCTGCGGCTACATTGTCTCCACCAGAAGTATTAACCATTAAGATAAGCAGCGGTAAGAGCCGTTTCAGTCAGTGTTTCGTGAGGGCTACAGTCACAGCTGAGACAGCGTTCGATGCTGCTTTTCGTCCACAAAAACCACAGGGCGTATTACTATCGCTATACACTGTCACCACCAGAATGGCTCCTGCGTTAAGACGGGCAGCGATGAGAGCCACTTTAATGTTACATTACAGTGTCCCCAGACTGACCACAACCTTTGAAGAGAAAGGACACACACGCACGCAAGCACGCACGAGCACGCACGCACGCACGCACGCACGCACGCACACACACACACACACACGCGCGCGCGCGCACACACACGAAGCGGATTCGAACCGAGGTCCCTCTGTTTACCAGCCTAACGCCTTACCGCTAGGCCAAACCGGCTCACGGGCCGGGAGTTTAGGCCGGATGTATCCTATATGCGCACTCCAAACAGCAGCCACCACTCAGCCCACCTTTTCTCCGAAGTTGTCAGGTTTATGGCACATGTAGCCATAGACTGGGAGCTGTGTTATAAGGTCCATGCATGTGGCACACACACGTACGTGTGCCCCCAGCATTCCAAGCTCGCCGGACTTCCGGCCTAGTTTTCCTCGCGAGGGTAGCGAGGGCAGCCTGGTAGTTGCTGCTTGGAGTGTGCATATACATCCGGCCTACAGCGACTCCCGTGTCAGACTCGATATCAGCCAGTATGGCCTTGAGGAAAGAAAGACGTACGGCTGGAACCGTGGTATATATATATATATATAATATATATATATATATATATATATATATATATATATATATATATAGATATATAGATATAGTATATATATGTCCATGGCTGGAACAGTGGCAGGCGGACGACGTCGGGTCGTTCCTGCTTTAAGAGCTCTCCTCTACTCTCTTTAAAAGTTGTGGTTATGGACATTGTCTCCTGTGACGGTCTGTGCTCTCACCGCTACTCATCTTAATGCTGATCATTCCAGTGGTTACTGTGTAACGTAAGGTACGGCACCCCCCCCCCCCCCCCCCCACTACCCCCCCCACCCCACCCACACCCCATTCCCACCTCCTTGGATCTCGGTCCTCCTCAGTATTTCCCCGGTGACAATTTGACGTAAGTAAGTAAACATGGTGCTTAACGTCCACAAAACCCATAAGGTTTATTAGGGACGGGGAGAAGGGGTTGGGGGGTTGGGGAAGGTATGGAGGTGGGGGAAGGGTGAGATTATATACCTATCGCTACACTGCCACCATGAGAATGATTCCTGCGTTAAGATGGGCAGCGATGACAGCCATTTTAATGTTTCCTTAATTGTAAAGTACAAAGTCACAAGACAGTGTCCACAGACAACAACTTTTGAAGAGAAAGGAGAGCTGAAGCGGATTCGAACCGAGGTCCCTCTGCGGATAACCAGCCTAACTCCTTACCGCTAGGCCAAACCAGTCACGCACATCTTAATAATAAATTTTATTTTAATGCGCCTGTCCCAGTTCCGCAAAAACGAGCTCCAAGCACAGTACAGATTCACATATCTGGCTCAATACATAGCTAAGAAATGCATGCATTAAAAACAACAACAACAACAACAAACCGTATCTAGTTAATACAGTTGCATCTGACATGACAAAGATTATAACCAACTGATTTTAAAATTTTGTTTAAAATAAAAATCGTATTACTGTAATAATTTAAAGCATACACGGACTAACTTAATTAATTTTTATTAAATTAAAATACACTAGCAGTTCAACAGTAAGACAAAGATTAAAAACAAACTGAACAACAAAAAACTAAAACAAAACAAAAAACAATATTTTTTTAGAAAATCAAGTTTCTTAAATGTATATGTCACTTAAACAAAATGACTCAATCCGAGCTCGGACTGGCAACCAGTGGAGAGATCTGAGCAAAGGCTTTGCATGGTTTCGCCCTAGTCCGCCAAGGACAAGACGAGCTGCATTAATTGTTTTGTACTCTCTGCAAACGATTCAGCTGTTTTCCGGGAGACCTGCCAGCAAAGAGTTGCCTTGACAGAACGAAAAATTAAACCAGCTTCTTCGTCGCATAAACAGTTAGGTGGCGCCTAAGATGTCCTATTCTGCGTAATTCTAGAAAGACAGATCTGCAGAGAAAGTTGACATGCTGATCCATGGAAAGATTGCTGACAAGACAGACCCCTAGGTTTCTAACTTTGTAAGAGAATGGTATAGAGGAAACAGACAGAGTCAGAGTGGAGGTTTGTAGAACAGATCTAAGCTTTGCTTTAGTTCCAACAGAGGCATGATCTCCGTCTTGTCGTCCGCTTCAGCTCTCCTTATTGTGACCCCCCCCCTCTTTCTCCCCCCTCCCCCCCCCCACTCCCTTCACAAGTCATTAAACATTAAAATGGCTGTATGGCCATCAGTCATTCCGATGGTGACAGCATAGCTTCAGGCATAGCGCGCTTTCCTACACTCTTTGTCCCGCTGCCTCTACTTCCTGAGATGTCGGTCATTGCCAGTACCTTGCCCTAGAGAGAACTCGGGGGGTTAAACAAGCCGTTCGCCCAGAATAATACAAACGGGGCTTAACAACAGCGGAGACGAGGGTGGAGGAGCGAACATGGGATCTACTGAGCGTGCAGACACCATCTTGGACTGAATTTGAACTAAAATGACAGCACCCGGTGAACCGTTTGGTCGCAATATACGGCACGTAACAAGCACGTCACGTTTTACGCAGTAGCATAGGCGTTATCAGGACGTGTGTACTAGAAGTCCAAGGAAAGAGATCCGCAGAAGTGAAGGGACGCGAAAGGGGGTGGGGGGTGGGGGTGGGGGGGGGGGGGGGGGGGAGGTGGGGGGTAAGTGGAAGGAGGGTAGGGGAAGGGAAGAGGAGGGAGGGGAGGGGAAGGGAGGGGCGGGCAAATACGTCCATTCACCTATGATAAGCGTTGGCCGAACCCCACTTGACAAAATTTATCGTGCATCGTTGGAAGGGGGAGTAGAGGGGAGGTGGGAGAGAGAGAGAGAGAGAGAGAGAGAGAGAGAGAGAGAGAGAGAGAGAGAGAGAGAGAGAGAGAGAGAGAGAGAGAGAGAGAGAGAGAGAGAGAGAGGACAAAGCACACTCCAAACGGTCTAGTTGTCTGTCATAGGTGATTACATCGTGGCCTCCAAATCGTCCAACCGAAGAGGAACAAGAGAGATGAGAATTAAGCTGTTCTGCCCGACTTCGTAATTTCCATCTACCCTAAGGCAAAGAGTATTGAAATTTAATGTCTTTTAGTTTTTTAGTCTCAGTAACCACGGTTTCAAGGTTTTATTGAGCTTTTGGCCCCTGGAGGCTAGAAAATGAGGTTACATTCACACACGACATTCCTTATGAACAAGTACATGAGTTCTACTAATAAATAACTACCACACTTTATATATAAAAATAAATAAATGCTCAAACACAAATCAAAGTTGTTATAAATATGTAAGGCTG
>JABMCL010002735.1:662500-670000 GCA_018857735.1 Alviniconcha marisindica
CCTCTCCCTCCCTTAGTCTCTGATGCTCAGGGCCCGTAATATGTATGATGAGCAACTGAAGTTGTGTATAGAATATTGTATTTAGGTTAATATGTATCATGTGAGCACTCAGGGCGTTGATGAGCGCCTAATAAATGGACATTCTTCTTCTTCTTATCACTAAATTAAAGCGGATAGCCTCTAATTCCGACTTGCTAAGGAGTCCAAAAAGTCCCGATTCCTTTCTACATTCACGAGTCGTCAAAAGGCTCCAACGTGGCTAGTTCTTTGTCTTTATTTTTGTATACGGCGTCTAGGCTGATAAGGCGTAGTAAAATGAGTCTATAACTTAAACACACTTAGGCCGGCCGGATAGTCTTATTTGCGCTCCACACATGCCGGAGTGTTCAATGTGGTCACCTTTTAGAAGATAAGCACGACTAAGGAGCCCAGGTACATGTAGTTGACGTTCTGAGCGCTGGTGATGGCTGTCGCGGATTCAGCTAAAGAGACGTATGTCCGCCATGATGGCAACGAAAGAGTATGAAACACACACGCGCCGCGCGCGCGCGCACACACACACACACACTCGCACACACACACACACACACACACACACACACACACACACACACACACACACACACACACACACACACACGAATCCACGCACACACAGACGCGCGCGCGCGCGCGCGCGCACGCACGCACGCACGCACGCACGCACGCACGCACGCACGCACGCACGCACGCACGCACGCACGCACGCACACTCACACACACACATACACACGAAACCACGCACGCACGCACGCACGCACGCACGCAGCGTTGATTTTGTTTCAAAAATAATGCTTCACTGGTTTATTTTCACTTTATAAGTCTACCTGCCTAACAGCAACTCGCCGCTTATTTGATCTTTTTCCCCGGATCGACGTGAGCACGCAACGTTTGTGTCCGAGATTAGTGGCGGTGCGTGCAACACGGGGATGCTACAACAGACACTTGCCGTTGTCGCGTGCAACCATATCCTTTATGAGTCATTAATAAAACCAAGTTTAGAAGCTTAGAAATTGAATACAAAGTCGAGGAAGAATTTTAAAACAAGATCTTTGGTTTCATGTTATCTTGTCTTCTGTATTTCTTGAAAAAATATTTCGATCTTTTGTACGATTTCAACGTTATTTTGATCTTTTGTACGTCTTGGACGTTATTTTCATCTTTTTGTACGTTTTGAACATTATTTTGATTTTTTGATCGTCTTGAATGTTATTTTGATCTTTTGAACGTCTTGAACGTCATTTTCGTCTTTTGTACGTCCTGAACGGAAATTATTTTATGAAAATAACCGCCATAGGGGCAAAAGGAACCAGCCGTCTCAGGAACGAGTTTCGTCCAGGAGGTAGAGAGATCAGAATGCAAACTGACAAACCCCTGAGTTTATACTAATTTTTAAAACTTGGTTTTAAATGCCTCTTTGAGTTTATACTAATTTTTAAAACTTGTTTTTAAATGCCCCTTTGAGTGTATACTAATTTCTAAACTTTTTTTAAATGCCCCTTTGAGTTTATACTAATTTTTAAAACTTGTTTTTAAATGCCCCTTTGAGTTTATACTAATTTCTAAACTTGTTTTTAAATGCCCCCTTGAGTTTATACTAATTTCTAAACTTGTTTTTAAATGCCCCCTTGAGTTTTTACTAATTGTCTAAACTGGTTTTTAGATGCAGTTTCTACTAATTTTCTAAACTTGTTTTTAAATGCCCCCTTGAGTTTGTACTAATTTCTAAACTTGTTTTAAAATGCACCCTTGAGTTTTTACTAATTGTCTAAACTGGTTTTTAGATGCAGTTTCTACTAATTTTCTAAACTTGTTTTTAAATGCCCCCTTGAGTTTGTACTAATTTCTAAACTTGTTTTTAAATGCCCCTTTGAGTTTTTACTAATTGTCTAAACTGGTTTTTAGATGCAGTTTCTACTAATTGTCTAAACTTGTTTTTAAATGCCCCCTTGAGTTTGTACTAATTTCTAAACTTGTTTTTAAATGCCCCTTTGAGTTTTTACTAATTGTCTAAACTGGTTTTTAGATGCAGTTTCTACTAATTTTCTAAACTTGTTTTTAAATGCCCCCTTGAGTTTATATTCATTTTCTGAACTTTGTTTCGACTGCGCCGGACAGTGGATCTAACTGCACACAGCTGCGACGCGTGTCCTAGTTCGCTGGTGTTGCACGCACCGCCTCTTCGAACACAGGGCACAAGAGGTCCGTGGTCGCGTCGCCTGGTCAACAAGAATAAAGAGGCCGCTCCCCCTCCCCCCCCCCTCCAACCTCCATACCCCCTTCCCATCTCCCCGTCCCTAATAAGTCTTGTGGTTTCTGTGGAAGTTAGGCACCATGTAAGTAAGTAAGTAATACTTACGCCAGGCCAGCTGTGAAACTTGATGGTTTCTACAATCCCTCTAGCCGTCACTAACGCAAGAGGATTGCAAAATTGGAAATAGAATCAACCGAGATAGGAAACAAAACCTTCGATTTTAAGGTGTGTGTGTGTGTGTGTGTGTGTGTGTGTGTGTGTGTGTGTGTGTGTGTGTGTGTGTGTGTGTGTGTGTGTGTGTGTGTGTGTGTGTGTGTGTGTGTGTGTGAATCTCTTCTACCTGTTGTTAAAGCTTAAGCCGTTTTCTTTGGACGCATCAAGATTTTAGAGGGCTAGTTCCTTTCAGCTTGTCATTTCGACAGTGAGCAGGGACATGCCCACTAGCACTCGTATCTTGGAGACCGCCTCGACGGAAAGTAGGTCCGTCTGTCAGTTCGGACGTAAAAGACTTTTATCAGTCGTCCAGAGGGCGATTCAAGCAGTATGTGACGTGCCTGACCTTCCACGGTGCCCTGTACTCGGGACTCTATTAGCGCATGCGCCTCCTGGGGGTCAACTGTAGTCCCCCCTTTTCAACTCTACACGAGAGTGCTCGCCCGTGTATTGGTGTGAAACACTGTCAAACGGAAAGTATTAGTTTGACAGTTTGGTTGAACACAGTGAAGCAAACTTTTGTTGGGGGTGTGAGCTTTATGGTTTCTGTGGACGTAAAGCAACATCGAACCATGCACACGCATCGGTCACAGTTTGTCCCTAATATGTCAACCCGACATCCGAGGACATTAAGCTCCACATCATCATCATCGTCATCATTTAGCCCGCCAGTTTCGGCTGTATCGTGTGGCCGCCATAAGTTAAGAGAGGCGTGGTTCGAGTGCGTGGTGTTCGAACGGTCATCCTCAGCCATAATTCATACCGAAACTAACCCCGTGTCAGTGCCTTTGGGCTCGGTACAGATAAAGTCGAAGAGTTTTGTTTCAGAACAGCCCCGTGTGACTGATCTTGATCAGGCAGAAAACGAGCTTTGTGAGTGACGATGTACATACTTTGTGAATGGTCCGATAAAGTGTATTTCTCACAGTCATTCACTCTAGGCCTTTTCAACATAGCGTGTACGTACACTGCGAAAGGTCGGATTAAGTGTATTTCTCACAATTATTCAGTCTAGGCCTTTTCAGTGTAGCGTGTACGTACATTGTGAAAAGTCGGATAAAGTGTATTTCTCACAATTATTTACTCTAGGCCTTTTGAACATAGTGTGTACGTACTTTGTGAACTGTAGGATAAAGTGTATTTCTCATAATTATTCACTCTAGGCCTTTTGCAACATAGCGTGTACGTACTTTGTGAAAGGTCGGATAAAGTGTATTTCTCATAATTATTCACTCTAGGCCTTTTTAACATAGTGTGTACGTACATTGTGAAAGGTCGGACAAAGTGTATTTCCCGTCGTTATTCACTCTGGGTCTTTTCAGCGCATGTACTTTTTGAATGGTCGGATAAAGTGTGTTTGTCATAATTATTTTCTGTTTTTTTCTTCAGCATACGTACTTTGTGAAGATCAAATGTATTTCTCATAATTATTCACTCTGGGTCTTTTCAACATACGTACTTTTTTAATGGTCGGATAAAGTGTATTTCTCATAATTATTTACTCTGTGCTTTTTCAGCATACATACTTTGTGAAGATAAAGTGTATTTCTCATAATTATTCACTCTGTGTCTTTTCAACGTACGCACTTTGTGAATCTAAAACGTACTTTCATAATTATTCACTCTGGGTCTTTTCAGCATACGTACTTTGTGAAGATAAAGTGTATTTCTCATAATTATGTACTCTGTCTTTTCAGCATACGAATTTTGTGAAGATAAAGTGTATTTTGTCATAATTATTCACTCTGGGTATTTTCAACATATGCACTTTGTGAAGATAAAGTGTATTTCTCATAATTATTCACTCTGGGTCTTTTCAGCATACGTACTTTTTGAAGATAAAGTGTATTTTGTCATAATTATTCACTCTGGGTGTTTTCAACATACGTATTTTGTGAACGGTCGGATGAAGTGTATTCTTCATAATTATTCATTTTGAGAGTGTTTTTGCTGTATTTTCAGCATACGTGCTCTGTGACGGGTCGGATAAAACGTATTTCTTATAAGTATTCCCCCGTAGGGGTGTAACGAATCTTCGCAGTTAGTCTGACAAATATTCTCGAGAAGTGGTGAGAATTATTCGTGCAATCAAAGGGTACCGCTTAAATTTGATGTGTGTGTGCGTGCGTGCGTGCGTGCGTGTGCGTGCGTGCGTGCGTGCGTGCGTGCGTGCGTGCGTGCGTGCGTGTGTGTGTGTGTGGTGTGTGTGTGTGTGTGAGTGTCTGAGTGTGAGTGTGTGTGTGTGTGTGTGTGCGCGTGCGTGTGTGCGTGTGCGTGTGCGTGTGCGCGTGTGCGTATGTGCGTGTGCGTGCGTGTGCGTGTGTGTGTGTGTGTGTGTGTGTGTGTGTGTGTGTGTGTGTGTACGCACGCGTGTGTGTACGCACGCGTGTGTGTGCTTGTGAATAGCTCGCGTTACCAATCTGTGCATTGTAAAACCTTCAGATCTGTATTGGAAGAAATAAAGACGTTGCCAAAACTGACCGGGTTTTGTTTTCTGTTTTTATTTCGTCAGGAAGCTCAAGCTGATCAGTTGCCGGAACCCTCTGGCCTGACGCCATCAAGTCACCGGCGCTGCAGCTGCAACTGCTTCGCTCTGCTCCCTGCCACCACTCTCTGTCCACCTCCACAACACCTGTCCCGCTCTGCAACGCCCTGTCCCGTTCCCCACGACCCCGTCCCACTCTGGGACGCCCTGTCGCCGTTCAGCAGCACCGGGTCCCGCTCTGTAGCACCCTGTCCCGTTCCACAACACCCTGTCCCGCTCTGAAACGCCTTGTCTCCGTACCGCAACACCGTGTCCCGCTCTATAAAAACCCTGTCCCGTACCGCAACACCCCATTGTCCCTAATATGCTTTTAGCATCTGAGGACATTAAACAAAAACTCAACAACAACGCAACACCCTCTCCCGTCCCTAATAAACCTACGGTTTCTGTGGACGTAAAGCAACACTTCAACCGCAACACCCTGTCTCGCTCTGAAACGCCCTGTCCCTGTTCTTATCGAGGTGTGCCGGCCAGCGCAACGAGCACTTGAGACGTTCTCGTCCGTCAAGAGCTGTTGAACCTGTTTTAACCTTTTGCTCGCTCTGTCATTGACCAGTCATAGATCTAAGTGCCGTCGCCCTGCGAGTTCACGACTGAGGCTTACTGTGCATTGAGAACCACCACTCCCCGACCTTCTTTGGAGTCGGTAAAATCCGCTAGGTTTTGACGACTATCAAACTGAGCAGGGAGCGAAGGAACTGAGCCGGAAGTGAAAGAACTGAGCACGGAGTGAAGGAACTGAGCAGGAAGTGAAGCGATTGAGCAGGGAGTGAAATAATTGAACAGGAAGGGAAACAACTGAGCAGGGAGTGAAACACAGTGGACCGGAACGACTTCCGACGAGCTGAACTTCGGTGACTGTAAAACAACAACAACAACAACAACAAAACAACAAAACCACAGCTTCACGAACAGTCTTGTTGAAATGACCGTCAGGTCCTTCATCATGTCGATGTCTCGCAGATGCCAGCCCTTGGAACGGTCCTTCGCGGTGCTGGTCATGACTTCCGGGGTGCTTCTCATCTTCATGGCCACCATGCTCTTCCAAAACTCTCAGTACGACCTCGTGCACCAGTACCTCACCGCCAGGAGAGCCTACGCCGGAAGACACGCCCGGGAGATGTCGGAAACGTCGGAGCTGATTAACAGCCTGAGCGGAATCGGCGACAGCATCGGGAACGGAAACAACAGCAGAGAAATCCCAGCGACCCACCCCCCAGTGACGGACCCGCCTTGGATGGGCAGAACTGTCAGCCCCGTGACGCCGTTCGTGCCCGGGAATAAGCGGCACCCGTTCCTGAGAGGGTACGTCCTGCAGAACCCCAGACTGTGCCGGAACGCTTCCGTGGACCTGCTGATTATTATCCACAGCGCGATAGCCAACTTCCAAAGGAGGCGGATTCTGCGGGAGACGTGGGCGGCCAAGGACGTCCTCCGGGGCCTGTCGGTGAGGACGGTGTTCTTGCTGGGGCGAAACGGGTCGGACCGAGGAAGCCAGGTCCGCATCAACACGGAGCAGGCCAGCTTCGGGGACGTGGTGCAAGGGGACTTCCAGGACACCTTCCGCAACCTCACCCTCAAGGCCGTGACGGCGCTCCGCTGGGTCAACGACCACTGCCCGCACGCCCGCTTCGTGCTCAAGGCCGACGACGACGTGTTCGTCAACGTGCTCAGCCTGGCGGAGAGCTACCTGCGGCGCCTGGCCGGTCAGCGGCGGACGGTGATGTGCCACGCCAAGGCGGCGGACACGGCCGTCATAATCCGAGACCCCAGCAGCAAGTGGTTCGTAGACAAGACCCTGCTGCCAGGCAGGACTCACTGGCCGGGGTTTTGCTCCGGTTACCTGGTGGTCATGACGACGGACGTGGTGCCGTGGTTGTACAGGGCGTCGTTCAGCGCCCCCTACATTTCGGTGGACGACGGATTCGTTTACGGCGTGTTGCCGCCCCTGGCCGGGGAGGGCGACCTCCGCTACATCGACATCAGCAGAAACCTCACGCTGTCTGGCGAGGTCCTGCTTTCCCACTACAGAAACAAGAAGGTGCCCCTGTCTTACGTAGGGGGCAGTGCCAGCAGCGAGGAGGCCTTGATGAAGCTATGGCAGGCCGCGCTGGTCAGACTGAGCCCTTGGGCCAAAACACAGTCCAGCATAGCCAGACTGCGAAGCGACATAGGGCATAGAAACTTGTTGTGATTCATGTCGTGGATTGACAGCTCAGGAGCTGTGTGAAAGTCGAGGTGGCCGTCCTGGGCTCCCCGTCCCTAATAAGCCTACGGTTTCTGTGGACGTAAAGCTACACTCAACCATGTCGTGGACGTCCTGTGGCGCACGCACGTGGCCGGACGTCCCGCTGTATTAGTACGCGGAAAATACTCCGCCGCTAAATTTATTCCGAAGCAAAACTGACGCCTGCGGATTTTTTTTATTGATTTTTTTCTTTCTTTTTCG
>JABMCL010002735.1:677500-685000 GCA_018857735.1 Alviniconcha marisindica
GAACGTTGCTCATAAAGAGACATCGAGAACCTAGCACAGTGTATCGGATTAGCTGAAAGACAAGCCCCTTCGCACCATGCTTTTGGTATCTACTGTAAAGGGACGAAGGCATCAAATCAAATCCGGCTGGTGGGATATGAAAGGCCCACTCGAGTCGTCATCTGTACTGCGTGCCTCTGTTGCTGGACAGCACATACACGCACATCATCTGACTGTCCGGGTGCCGTCTGCTCACCGCTACGTGGGTGGTTCTGGTGTGAAGAATCAATAGCTTTAGCATTGAATCGGAACGGCCTTTTGAAGTTAAGAATAAGTGCACGTAATCCAATGACTGAGAAAGGTAGACACCTGAGCGCCCTTTGACAACAGCGATTATGCACTGCCTGCAATGAAACTGAAGATGAAAAACCTTTTGGTTTTGCTTTTTTTGTTTTAGATCGAAGTGTAGAAGAGGGAAAAGAAAAAGCAACAACCAACAAGCAATTTATTGTTGAAGCGTTATATTTAGGTCCGGAAGACGTTAAACAGATTTTGACGGCGGGGGGGAGGGGGGGGGGGGCGGGCGAAGGGGGGGAGGGGGGGGGGGGGGGGGCAGAGAGAGAGAGGAGGAGCCACCACCCCCTCTCCGTCGAATCCGATTTTTCAGAAATGTGGATCCATTCATCAAAAAGTAATTATGAAATTGTTTTGTCAATAACTGCACCAACTAAAAACAGATACGAGCACAACTCAACTAAAGACGGATACGAACTAAACGACAACAGCCAAATCAGCATGTACAACAAGTATTAGGCAGCCTAATGATTTATGATTTATTGACAATGAGCAAAATATTATGCTGGCAAAACATGTATGTGTTTGTGTGCAACTAGTTTAATATTTAAACGTTTACCGGGAATGTTTTACTGTTTTTATTACTACATTTGTATCTCATAACAACATGGGTTTTTATGGCAAAAAATGTTCTTGTCCATACGTCGTTTAGTTTATCTTGGAAACTCTTCCAGAAACAGTTCTCAGTTTCGTCTGAGTTATTGAAGGAGAGAGAGAGAGAGAGAGAGAGGAGAGAGAGAGAGAGAGAGAGAGAGAGAGAAAAGAGAGAGAGAGAGAAGAGAGAGGAAGAGAGAGAGGAGAGACAGACAGACGCAGAGAAGAGACAGACAGACAGACAGACAGACAGGATTTATTGTTTACAAGTGCTTAAGACTTTTAACAATGCAACAGGAACATATTCGTTGTAACTGACATATAAAATATGATTTTTTTGTAAACCAAAATAATGAACGTTAAGTCCGACATACAGTAAGTAACAACACTCACTACACAAGCTACAACAAATGTATTGAAGTGTGTGTGTTGGTGTGTGTGTGTGTGTGTGTGTGTGTGTGTGTGTGTGTGTGTGTGTGTGTGTGTGTGTGTGTGTGTGTGTGTGTGTGTGTGTGTGTGTGTGTGTGTGTGTGTGTGCTTGTACATGTGCATACATACCTGTCAGTAATTTGGAGGCCTTGTCTACTAATTTTTCCCACTTTTATTGTAGTTGTTGCAGACGTTCACAATGACGATCCCAACGTTGACGAAATACGGGCCATGCGTCTCCATCTTTTGCTGCTTACTGTTAGCCCCCCCTCTCATCTCCTGGCTTTCCCACCTTCTCTGGGGGCCCTGTCAGGTGGTTCTGGACCTTCGCGGAATGGAACTTCAGGCCCTCTACAAACACGCGCTGCGTAATGGCGACGGCAGCATCGACCTGACCATCAACATCCCGGCTTCTGCCGACCTACTGAAAAGGCTGCAGGATCGACAGGAGCAGCTGAAGTAAGAACCAAAAAGCGGAGGAAGCAAGTGTTCCTCGAAGTTTCAGCACGTGGTACACAGATGCCTTGCCTACAGAATGGGGGTAGATTTAATTAAATCATTTCAGTGGAACACTAGGAGGAAGCAAGTGTTCCTCGAAGTTTCAGCACGTGGTACACAGATGCCTTGCCTACAGAATGGGGGTAGATTTAATTAAATCATTTCAGTGGAACACTAGGAGTCTGCAGAATGTCTGTTAAGGCCTATGTACATAATAATTAGCCTACCAGTATCCTTTCTTCAGTGGATGAATTTTTGTTTCGGTGCGGGGAGTGGAGGGGGGTGGGGGGGCACATTTTCCAGTTTCAGACTAGAAGACCTAACTGGACATTTTTGTTGTGAAATACGTACAAAAACACGCGCATAAACTCGCACAAAGAGCACAGTAGACAGTTGTTCATGCGCAGAAATTCGCGTTGTTTGTACGAACACTTATATGTGTGCGCGCATGTGTGTGTGTGTGTGTGTGTGTGTGTGTGTGTGTGTGTGTGTGTGTGTGTGTGTGTGTGTGTGTGTGTGTGTGTGTGTGTGTGTGTGTGTGTGTGTGTGTGTGTTGTGTACCTGTGCGTGTTTGTGTACCTGTGCGTGTTTGTGTGTGCAACTCTGCGTGTGTGTGTGCATGTGTGTATGTATCTGTGCGTGTTAGTGTTTGTGTTAGTGTGTGTGTGTGTGTGTGTGTGTGTGTGTGTGTGTGTGTTGTGTGTGTGTGTGTGTGTGTGTGTGTGTGTGTGTGTGTGTGTGTGTGTGTGTGTGTGTGTGTACCTGTGTGTGTTTGTGTGTGCAACTCTGCGTGTGTGTGTGCATGTGTGTATGTATCTGTGCGTGTTAGTGTTTGTGTTAGTTGTGTGGTGTGTGTGTGTGTGTGTGTGTGTGTGTGTGTGTGTGTGTGTGTGTGTGTGTGTGTGTGTGTGTGTGTTGTTGTTGTTGTTGTTGTTGTTGTTGTTGCTCTTGCTATTGTTGTTGTCCTGAGGTGACCCTGTGTGACTGATAGGATGTTAAAATCTAATTTAAATTACTAACTTGCTGTGTGTGTGTGTGTGTGTGTGTGTGTGTGTGTGCGTGCGTGCGTGCGTGCGTGTGTCCAGATACAACCTGACCGTCCTTCCCCGCATCAACCGCAGCAGCAGCGACCAAGAGGCGGAGAGCCGCAGGACCCTCTACCCGCTCACCCTGGAGTCCCCCTACGTCATCAACAGCCCCAACGTCTGCCGCGGCGTCTGGCCGCTCCACGTGCTGGTCGTCGTGCACTCCTCCACCACCAACTTCCAGCGCCGCCGCCTCATCCGCGAGACCTGGGCCAGCAAGCACGTGATGACCACGCGCAACCTCCGCGTCCTCTTCGTGCTGGGGCTGACGGCCAACGCCGCGGTACAGGCCCAGATCGAGGTGGAGCGCGTGGTGTACGAGGACCTCATCCAGGGGGCGTTCCGGGACTCGTACCACAACCTGACCCACAAAGGCGTGCTGGCCTACCGCTGGATCCACGAGCACTGCCCGCAGGCGCAGCTCATCCTCAAGGTGGACGACGACATGTTCATCAACCCTTTTCTCTTCTACGAGGTGTACTTCCCCAGGTTCAGCCAGCAGCGCCGCACCATCGCGTGCCACGTGCGGCCCAAGAACACCAGCCCCATCGAGCGCAAGAAGGGCAAGTGGGTCGTGACGGAGGACGAGTTCCGCGGCTACAGGTTCTACCCCTTCCCCTATTGCAACGGCTACGTGGTGATCCTCACCCCGGAAATCATCATGGCCTTGTACAAGGCCGCCTACGCCACGCCCTTCTTCTGGGTCGACGACGTCTACCTGTTCGGGCTACTGGCTAACAAGGTCGGGAAGGTGACGCACGTCGACATCCGCAGAAACATGACGCTGAAACAGCCTACGGGGCTGGCGTGCTACCGGCAGCTGAACTGCACGCTGCTGGCTGTCACTGTCTGGCAGGAGGCCGCCTACCACGAGATCTGGCGGTTGGCCCTGGCGCAGCTCAGTCCCTCAATGAAGCATCACATCAACCCCGTCTACCTCGTCACGTAGCCGCTGCATGCACAACGGGCAGTCGCCTCGTGTGTGCCGCGACGCTGCCTCGTGATGCATGAGAGACCTTCCTCGTGTGCCCGTGAAGCAATCTCGTGATGCACGCGGGACCTTGCTGCATGGACGGGACTACTTCTGGTAGCCTGATGCTAGCTGTGGCTGCATGGACGGGACTACTTCTGGTAGCCTGATGCTAGCTGTGGCTGCATGGACGGAACTACTTCTGGTAGCCTGATGCTAGCTGTGGCTGCATGGACGGGACTACTTCTGGTAGCCTGATGCTAGCTGTGGCTGCATGGACGGGACTACTTCTGGTAGCCTGATGCTAGCTCAGGCTGCATGGATGGAACTACTTCTGGTAGCGTGAAGCTAGCTGTGGCTGCATGGACGGGACTACTTCTGGTAGCCTGATGCTAGCTGTGGCTGCATGGACGGGACTACTTCTGGTAGCCTGATGCTAGCTGTGGCTGCATGGATGGAACTACTGGTAGCGTGAAGCTAGCTGTGGCTGCATGGACGGGACTACTTATGGTAGCCTGATGCTAGCTGTGGCTGCATGGACGGGACTACTTCTGGTAGCCTGATGCTAGCTGTGGCTGCATGGACGGGACTACTTCTGGTAGCCTAATGCTAGCTCAGGCTGCATGGACGGGACTACTTCTGGTAGCCTGATGCTAGCTGTGGCTGCATGGACGGGACTACTTCTGGTAGCCTAATGCTAGCTCAGGCTGCATGGATGGAACTACTTCTGGTAGCGTGAAGCTAGCTGTGGCTGCATGGACGGGACTAAATCTGGTAGCCTGATGCATGGACGGGACTAAATCTGGCCGCATGGACCTGACTACTTCGGTTAGCGTGAGAGCAAGCAGCTGAGTCGTAATGTTAACGGCTGCACTGCGAGACTTTGTTGCTTCCTTATTTTATCCTGAGGCTCGATTGTTACATGGACCGTCTGTGATATTGCTGTTTTGTCGTGTATCGTCACGTCACACGAACATTCCGTGACACTGATACTGCGTAACATTGCTGTTTAGGGGAGACAACGGCAGGGTCACATCCGTCAACATTCCTCGACAGCGCTTTCGCTGCTTACTTTGTGCCATTGCTTTCGCACTTTCTCACACTTTGGCCCCCACATATGGAACAATCTCCTCCAAGACATCAGGCACTCTGCTACTCTCCCTTCCTTCAAAAGTCAACTCAAGACATTTCTCTTCTCAGAATATTTCAGTTAAACCGCATTGTCCTTCACTCCCATCAGTCTGAACAGTGTGTGTGTGTGTGTGTGTGTGTGTGTGTGTGTGTGTGTGTGTGTGTGTGTGTGTGTCTGAGTGTGTGTGTGTGCATCTTTTGCATAATTATGCTTGAACACTTGTTGACATATACATTTGTTGTTTTTTGATAACATTTTCCATCTCGATGGACATTATGTGTGTATGCTTGTTCAGCACTTGGTGCCGCAGGGTAGGCGCTTTACAAATTTCCATTATTATTATTATTATAGCAACATATAGTCTGTTGAATGGATGCTTCGATGAGAAAAACATGTTATATATTTACCTAAAAAGCGCTTGTAGACCGGGACAGTTGTCACATGAACGGCTATCGGCATTGTCACATCACCCCACAGATCTTTTCAACTTTTTCCTGTCTCCTGGTTGAGTGATACTTTGTGTGAAAGCACCGACGACTGTCCTGTCGCAAAGTTGCCTTGGGCTACACCTTTGTGACTACACTCTGCCTTTCTGTGAAGGCTATCACGAAGCTGCCTTGTGCGACATCATTTTGACAGTATACTGTGACTGCTCTACCTTTCTGTGAAGGCTATCACGAAGCTGCCTTGTGCAACATCATTTTGACAGTATACTGTGACTGCTCTACCTTTCTGTGAAGGCTATCACGAAGCTGCCTTGTGCAACATCACTTTGACAGTATACTGTGACTGCTCTACCTTTCTGTTGAGGCTATTACGAAGCTGCCTTGTGCAACATCATTCTGACAGTATACTGTGACTGCCTTTCTGTTAAGGCTATTAGGAAGCCGCCTTGTGCAACATCACTTTGACAGTATACTGTGACTGCTCTACCTTTCTGTGAAGGCTATCACGAAGCCGCCTTGTGCAACATCACTTTGACAGTATACTGTGACTGCTCTACCTTTCTGTGAAGGCTATCACGAAGCTGCCTTGTGCAACATCATTCTGACAGTATACTGTGACTGCCTTTCTGTTAAGACTACCACGAAATTGCCTTGTGCAACATCATTCTGACAGTATACTGTGACTGCCTTTCTGTTAAGGCTATTAGGAAGCCGCCTTGTGCAACATCACTTTGACAGTATACTGTGACTGCTCTACCTTTCTGTGAAGGCTATCACGAAGCTGCCTTGTGCAACATCACTTTGACAGTATACTGTGACTGCTCTACCTTTCTGTGAAGGCTATCACGAAGCTGCCTTGCGCAACATCACTTTGACAGTATACTGTGACTGCTCTACCTTTCTGTGAAGGCTATCACGAAGCTGCCTTGTGCAACATCACTTTGACAGTATACTGTGACTGCTCTACCTTTCTGTGAAGGCTATCACGAAGCTGCCTTGTGCAACATCATTCTGACAGTATACTGTGACTACTCTGTCTTTCTATGAAGGCTGTCAAGAAGATTCTGTGTGCTATTTAATTGTGATTACTCTGTCTTTCTATGAGAGTTAACAAGAGTAAGTAAAAAACTATTCAGAAGCTGCCTTGCGGTACATCACTGTGACTATTGAACCTGCCTTTATATGTTATCACGACGCCACCTTGTAGTGCATCACTAACTAATGAACCTGCCTTTATATGTTATCACGACGCCACCTTGTAGTACATCACTAACTAATGAACCTGCCTTTATATGTTATCACGACGCCACCTTGTAGTGCATCACTAACTAATGAACCTGCCTTTATATGTTATCACGACGCCACCTTGTAGTACATCACTAACTAATGAACCTGCCTTTATATGTTATCACGACGCCACCTTGTAGTGCATCACTAACTAATGACCTGCCTTATATGTTATCACGACGCCACCTTGTAGTGCATCACTACTAATGAACCTGCCTTTATATGTTATCACGACGCCACCTTGTAGTACATCACTAACTAATGAACCTGCCTTCAAATGCTATCTCGACGCCACCTTGTAGTACATCACTAACTAATGAACCTGCCTTCAAATGCTATCTCGACGCCACGTTGTAGTACATCACTAACTAATGAACAAGCCTGTAAATGCTATCACCACGCCACCTTGTAGTACATCACTGTGACTAATGAACCTTTCCTTCGAAACTATCCAGCAGCTGCCTTGTGGCACACACACGTACAAACATATACACCCACCCACAAATTTGCTTAAAAAAATATACTTTTAAATCAACCTAATAAATATATGCAATTAAGAAGTACCAAGAAAACCGAAGAATATGTTAATTCTTTAAGACACTCTGCATCAAATTGCGCGGTTGGAACCCCACCCACCCACCCCTCTCTCACAAAAGTTTTTTGTTTGTTTTTAATAAATAAAAACTATATAAAAAACTATATAAAAAATATTTTAAAAAACCCATT
>JABMCL010002735.1:700000-728504 GCA_018857735.1 Alviniconcha marisindica
CGACCCCCCCACACACACCCCGAAGAAGAAAAACAAAACAAACAAACAAAAAACACCAAAAAAGGGGAAATAACATCTTAACAACAAAGGGAAATAACACTTTAACTGATTAGTCTCAGTTCACATTTTCATTGCCTTTGGTTTTGAAAGATGGAATGTGTCTGTGAAGCTGTGTGTACTGTAACATGAAACAGCTGCAAATTCAATCAACTCAATTTCCTTTCTAACACACCCCAGCACAAAGAATTACAGGGTTTCACACTCTGATTGGAAGTAAATGTCTGAAGAATCTCATGCCTAAAGACACAGGTGGCAAACTGTCTTCATGTGACAACCCCCCAACCACTCATTCAGTAGCGTTTTGTACAATTTCTTTGCCTTTATTTGTACACACGGCAAAGCAGACACAAAGTACACAATAATGCACTGCATCACATGCTATTTGAACACTTGACTAAGCCAATACAGGTAAAACCAGAGATCAATCTGTTATAAAAAGAAACAACAGCTGCGACAACAAAAATTTACAAATTAACAAAACATATCATCGCAAGAGTAAATTTAAATATACACATACATGACCTCCCCCCCCCCCCCCCCCCCCCCCAATAAAACAAATCTGTAAAGTTTTTGTGTGTGGTTTAAAATGACCAGATCAAACAAAAATAAAAACTGATAAATGTCCATGGGTAAGTTATACCCAAAACATGAATTTACAGCAATCAGTTTAAAACTGTCCACACCCAAAGTCAGAACTGAAAGAGAAAACATACAGTAAAAACACAAAGAAACATTTATTTTCACACACCAATGTATACATGCAAGAAAGTCAAAACTACTCAAAACTGCAGCAAGTGATAAAAACCAGATGATATTAAAACAAAATCATGTTGCATGTGCCAGTAAAAGACACCATGTGAATCAAGGAAAACCACGCCACGCCTTAGTGTGCTTTCATGCTCTTCTATACAGCACCAGGTAAACTGTAAACAGGTTGATGAAAAGTTTCACCAATGGATAGTGACAAATCACATAGCAAGAAATATATATATACAAGAACTTGCCAGGGTGGTGGGGTGGTGTTTACCAGTACCACCCAGTGTTACATTCATGTAAATCTTTTGAGAATGGTGAAGATATGCTGTCATTGCGGCTTAATTATCGTGACAGCGATGTTGATCGGGGACAAGAAGGTGAAGATCTGTTGGCAGTGCTACTTAATTATTAAGGCAGCGATGTTGACTGGGGACAAGGCCAGGTGAAGATCTACTGACAGTGCTACTTAATTATTAAGGTAGTGATGCTGATCGGGCACAAGATGAGGTGAAGATCTGTTGGCAGTGCTACTTAATTACTGTGACAGCGATGTTGATCAGGGTCAAGAAGTGAAGATTTGTTGGCAGTGCTACTTAATTATTAAGGCAGCGATGCTGATCAGGGACAAGACGAGGTGAAGATCTGTCAGCAGTGCTACTTATTACTTCGACAGCGATGCTGATCAGGGACAAGACGAGGTGAAGATCTGTCAGCAGTGCTACTTAGTTACTTTGACCGCGATGTTGATTGGGGTCAAGGCGAGGTGAAGATTCACTATCACCATTACTTAATTTGTGTGAAAGCGACATCGATCAGAGCCAAGACAATGTGAAGATATACCAGCAATACTACTTAATTTGTGCGAAAGTGATGCTAATCAGAGACAAGACAGGGTAATAACTAATAGACAACAAGACTAGTGTGGAACTGACCTCAATCAGGTGACGGTGCGCAACCAGTAACGCTTATCATGAAGCTGATGTTGATAAGATTATGAGAAATCACGATGGTGTACCACTGGTACCACTTTGTGTGAAAGTGACAGAGATGAGACAAGATGGTGGTGTGCCATCAGTACTGAAATTGACGGAGACAAGACACGGTGATGGAGTACCATCAGTACTGTACAAAATAACAGTCCGACTTAGAGAGACAAGACAGGGTGATGGAGTACTATCACTACCACTCAAAGTCAAAGTGAAACTGACAGTCAGAGAGAGACGAAACAAGGTGAAGGGCCCCCACTGCCTTCTTTGGATCTCATCCACTGGGGGTGGGGGTGGGGGACACACAAAGAGGTCACATGCCTTTAATGTTCATTAAACTGCTACTATGACATGTGATGAGCTTTTCCATCACTGCTGTCCCCGAGGTGACCCTGTGTGGTTGACAGGACGCTAAAATCCAACAGCTAACTTTCTTCATCACTGGAGTCAACCATCAGATAGGCACAGCCAGCTCAGTGTCATACTTCTGGGAAATGCTTTGTCCCATACCAGGACCCACCCATCACTGCAGCAGACACACACACACAGTGTGTGTACATTTAAGATGCAGGCGAACCAGTTAAGGCGGCAGCAGCAACCAATGGTTTAAAAACAACTGTGATCACAAAAGTGAACAAAACACAGAAGCGAAACTTCTTTTTTTTAAAGGCAGGGATGTTGTTACAGTAAAACTACAAGTATCAATATTTTCACAGTCCCAACTCAGTTAAAACAGAGAGCACAGTCCTGCATGAGAGTTCTTCCCCCTAAGCTGTTTCAGACACGCAGTTAAAAATATTTCAAAAGTTTTTTCAATGTTTGTATAAAACTGGTCTGACCACCACACAGTGCTGAACTACCTTAAAATATTTGATTGTTCACACACGTGCATCCAAAAACACAAGGGGGTGGGGGGTGCGGGGCGGTGGCAATGGGCTAAACTGACAAGCCTGTTTGATGTTGCACAAATAAAACTCACTAGATGAGAAAAAACACTTCATTTTATGAAAAGAGTGAATATTCTGCTGAGACATTATAAGTTTACTGTGTTTGCTCTCACAGTCCTTACAGGCGGCCCAGAAGCAGGCGACATGCCACAGCCATCATGACAATGGCATTGCTGTGGCTTTCCACAACTTCCTCCTATGCATGAGTCACAGAGCTCAGCTGACAGCGTTCTGTGATGCAAATGGACCGTGGCCAACAACTTCACACTTATCTTCCCAGTCCTGTCCCATCACCATGGTAATGGCTCTGATCATCATATACACAGAGATGTGTATTTCAAATGATTTCTCAGGTCTGATGCAAGTCACCTTGTTTGCCATTTCTGGACAGGAGAGCCACATAAATTCCACCATTATGTAAGCCCGCGCTGTTGCCTTTTGTTATGACTGGCTGAATCAGCGGTTCACACTACAAGATTCAGAACATGCCCTATCCTCTCCACATGCGTTGCCTACAGCTGCGCTGCAGCCACGAAACGTAACATGGTGTGATTTGGATCTGGCAAAAAAAACAAACCACAACATGTAGCCTCTCCACAGAACTCTTGGCGCTTTGCTGTTGGGTGGCATGTGGCTACGGCATGCTGGTGCCATGTGGCTACGGCATGTTGTGTGGCATGTGGCCTATGCCTGTGGTGACATTATTGCACTTGCATTTGATGAGCACTGTGTAAAGTCAGCAAGGGGTGAACATATCTGCAAGCCTGGCTGACCACATGGGAGACGGTATTCTCCATGTTTTACGCACAACCCAAACCCACTCCAATGGGAGTCTGAGACATTCACATTCAGCACAAAAAGTTAAAGTGGGAAGCAAGTTAATTTTAACCTCACCCAAAGCATTCTAGATAATTAACTTACAAGACTGCCCTAAGCACAGTTTTCATGAAGCACAGCCTTCTAGATAATTCACTTACAAGACTGCACTAAGCACAGTTTTCATGAAGCAGATATACATCTGGAGGGCAGTATACAATGTCTTAACACAAGGATGAATCTGCCATAAACATAAGACATGCTGATTCCTTTCCTTCAGTTTCTATACAGTAACAGTGGAACTTGTTATCACTTATAGTTGACATTGCAATCATTTGCTACAAAGTTGTAATGTTATTAAATCACTAACAGGCCGCAACAGCAGGACTTCGAGGGTTTTACACACATTCAAAACAATCCTTAGCTGGCTGAAGAATCTCATGCATACAACTGCCAGGTGTCCTACTGTTTCCTGACAGACACATCTCATGAAAGTTGTGTGGTTAAAGTAATGACACTGTAGTGTAATACACAACTGCCAGGTAACCTACTGGTTCCTGACAGACACGTCATCAAAGGTGCGTGGTGAAAATAATGATATCATAATGTTAGACGCCAGACTGGTCCAACTGGCATTTCCTTCAAACAATGAGAGGAAATTTTGTGAGGCATTAGGTTTTGGAGGGGGTAAAACACAACAGAAGACACGTGACCTTTGTGAGTGGAATCTTATACAGGTTGTGTTACACGTATAAAAACAACTGCAGTGTCAAGGAGTTATTGGTGTCCAGATGGGAAACTGTGTGCAACACAGTACAAAAACCCAAATGACATCATACGTCATTAACCTGTAACAGCTGTATGCAACTTGCTAAAACAAAAAGTCTCACGTGTTACAAAAGAAACAGAGCAAAATATAAAATGCATCTCAAAGAGTCAAACCAGACAGAAACGGACTAATAATATTGAAACACATGAATGCATATATATAGCGATATACAATTAAAAATTTATACAAACAGGTTTTTCAGTTTCAATTCTGCATTGCTTTGGTTCATTTCATCATCATGTGGGTAAAGAAGAAGAAAAAAAGAAGAAAAAACGCCAGTTCAGATCAGTACAATTATCCACTGTTCATTTCTGTTCAAAGTATCAAACAGCGCCCCCTACACTGGGCAGCATCTCCTAACAGCAACATGGAGTCCCTTAACAAATGAACAAAGTGGTATGGCATACACCCCCCCCCCCCCCCCAAACTATCAGATCCATTTATTTTTAACCATCCTAAACCAGGGACTACATTAATATGATCCTTGTGTTTGCATACATAGTTAATGAACGTGCCCGTGTTTTTGATTGGTTGCACAAGGTTATGCACCAGTGTTTCCCCGTCAGAGAGACCAGTGAGCCTGGTCATTATCAAAATCACTTTGCCGGACAGCTCTGTGCACTGAAGGCAGGAAGCTGGGTGTGAGATTCTGCTTAGCACCAGGCTGTTAAAATCAATACTGTACATCCATCACTTATTTTCACCACTATACACTGCTGCCATTTGCCTGTCTTGAGAAACATTCACCCTGCATTAAAAAAAAGCAAAAGAAAAGAAACAAAGCAGAATACAAGCAAAAGCAAATGATAAAGCAAAAAAACAAGAGGCCTGGCTGGCTTTACAGAACACACTGCAATGTCAGCAAGTGAAGTAGGGGAGGCTACTCCCATAATGAACCTGAAGCTCAAAGCCTTGTCTGTCCTTGTCCTGTCAGGGGTGCCAACTGACAGAGCAAAAAAAAAAAAATCACTCACCTGACATATTCAACGATCAGTCAAACACAAAAGCTACAATTATCAGGGTTAAATAAAATTCACCCAGTGAAAAAGAAATACAATGCATTTCTGGGTGTTTTCAAAAAGCCAAACTCTCAAGGGCAGTGAAACAGATGAAGACCTGCACCTAATTTCACTTTTTGATAAGTATTAATGACTATTGCTTATTCCCTGTGCCTTTTTGTGCTGAAATGATAGTTGGACACACAGAATACGGACCTCACACCTTGTGAAATCAACCTAAAAAACCCTCTTTTTTTTTTGAGAAGCAGCATGGCAATTCCCATGGCTGCATGACTAATTGCCACTCATGCATGTCCATTAACAAAAATGCATAGCAGATAAGACAACTTTGCAAACATCATAAACAAATAAAAATTTAAAAAAATGTATGCTAAAACCGAAAAAACACAAGGTAGTAGGGAGTGTGTGTGTGGGGGGGGGGAGAAGAAAAAAGGAAAACACAAAAGGAAAAGCAAGGCCAAGACCACTAGGTGCCATGGTCCATCTCTATCTGGGTGTGACGAGCCATCACTACATCATAGCCGTGCTGTGCTTGGATGGACTGGCAATGATCCAGAAAGCTGCTGTAGGCATTCACAGCTGATCCCGGCGAGCTCCCCCCTGGGTGGGTGGGGTAGGGTATGCAAGGTTTGGGGACCTGGCCTGGCATAGCATGCACTGAAAAACAAAACAAACAAAACATGCCACTGCAAGCAAATAAGTAGGCACACCATCACCCAGGAAGAGGGCATCAATCACATGACATGACCACAAAATAATTTGGGAGCAAAAAACCCCAAAACAAACGCAAAAGTAGACACAAATGATACAAAGAAAATAATCTTGTTGCCAAATACAATACTGTGATCTGGGGCCACATAAAAGAAGGGAAAAAAAGAAATAAAGTTGGGATGTGGAGCTGGCACTGGCAGGTAATGGGGTGGGGTGGTGGGGGGGGGGGGGGGGGGGGAGGGAGGGGAAGAAGGAGGGGGATAAGAGATTGAAAAACACCCCAACAGAATACTCCCTTCTAAAATAAAAAAGCAATCATGACAACCCCAGCCCCAAAACCAATCAATGCAAACAGCAGTGAGCATAGACCGACAGTCACAGCATTAAAATACACTCATTGAGCCATGTCTTTGATCAGACCTTTTTTCCTCCAAGCTGAAGCTTTTAAAACCATTATATTACACCTGAATGGAAAGGTAGAGTGATAGTTACTAATACATACAATTTAAAATTAAAAAAATTAAGCAAAGGAAATGCAGACCTAAAAACAGACCTAACATTTTGCTTCTGTGACTGGCTAAAACTGGATTTCTTGGACAATTTGGAAACTATCCTTCACCAAGGTCAGACAATCAACCTGTGAACAAAGAAAGAGAGGAGGTCCATCTTTTCATGCACTGCACATGGCAGAGCTGTGAGATTCTGCACTTGCAATCCTGACCTCAGACTTTCAAACTAATTAACTTTATTCTGAGAAAAACAACAACTTTGCCCTGCTAAACCCAAGGCTTGATGTTTTTGTAAGGGAAGGCGTGATGGAAAACTTTGATCATCACGATGACGGAAGAAAGTAAGACCTAGCAGAACCACCATGCAGATTAACTACTATCACTTTCACTGTCTGAAAGGTGGAGCACTAGGACTGTCTGAGTGACACAGTGTCAAACAATGCAAGCAAATGTAAGGCAAGTCTGCACCAGGTAAAAACAGTTCTGTCTCGATTCAAATGATTTTGGTTTTGTCTGTGCTTGTATAAGCGCTGAGAGCAGTTATAAGAAAAATGTGCCTTTTTTACGTGGCCTCATCTAATCCGAGTTGTCAGTGTGGTTACAAATGTATTACCATCAGAGCGCAAACAAACAAAATCTGTCAGGTGAAATTTTTGGAGACCAATGGCACAACTAAGTATGGCAGCAGTTGGTGGAAGGATATTGGAAACTGTGAACCCTGTAAAGCATCCAAGCAAGAGTGTACAAGCACTGACCTAGAGGCAGAAGCGAGGCAGAGGTGGGGGGGGGGAGGGGGCAGGCGAGGGATGGGGTGCAACGTAATCAAAACAGGTAGGAGTGCATAGCCGTGCACCTGTACTCCACATGCTGCCTGCGCGCGCACATCCCCACCCCCCCAGTACCCTGCCCCCTGGAGCACTCACTGCTCGCCCGTCTTTCTGTTCCCGAGACCCCGTCGTACAGTGTACACTCCATCTCTGATCCTGAGCAAGGGAAAGGGTATGGCTATAGTGAGGCCCAGCTGGATCATAAATGTGCGCACATGGGTGCTTGCTTGTTGTGTTGTGTGCGTGTGTGCTGTAGGATTCTATGAACACGGCCAGTTGGGTGCATTCAACATGATCAGCAGCTATTGTTGTTGTTTTTCAATTTCCCCACTTGTCTACCCTTTTCCTTCCCGTCTCTTTTTGTGGAACATGTAGAAACGGGATGGGTTGTGTAGTCGAATAGGTGATAGGTCACTCACAGTAACATATATATATATTCATGGAATTAAATATGACAGTGTGTATCATATATATTTGAACTGCATGCCTGTGTAGTGTGCATGCCTGCCTGCCTGTGTGAATGTGTGTGTGTGTGTGTATGTGTGCGCCTAATGCAAGACCAATGCACCTAATGTGTAACACACCATGACAAGACTGTGAAATACATTTAGACCTTGTTCATTTTTCTAGGTTAAGAACCAAAACAGGTTGGAATGTTCCAGATACCTTTCATCACGACAAAGGTCGTACAAACTGGCACACCGAAGCAAACGCCAGTAACACACCCCTTGCAAAAAAGAAACACAGAGAAGACCATTTCCTAACATGCACTGCATACACATTGCAAGTAAATGATACATAACAGCCTGCTGTTGTTGGGTTGCACCCCCCCCCCCCCCAACCCTTCATAACCCAGACATTCACAATCAACTTTCTGAGCAGGGGATCCCCTCTTCTCAGGACCCACTTTGAGGTTTCTTTGTGTAAGATGCTGCAGTTCATCACAGTCAAGGTTCAAAGCATCCCATCCACCATGTTGCAGCTTGATGCAAGAAGCAACAACACAACTCTCTCACAAAAGGAAAGAGTGACTTAAATTCTCAATCATCAACAAGGAGCGTCACACTATCACATCAGCAGTAAGAACAAAGAGAGCCACATGAACAATCATGCAAGTAAGAGTAAGCTGTAAGAACAAGAAAATCCACATGATCCATTGTGCCAGACCAAGGAGATCCACGCAAACTATCTCACAGTCCACAGGTAGGAAGTGTGAAGTGAACGATCACGGTGGTGTCTGCACTTCTGCAAGAATTCACTGGTTCATCTACAGTCAGGTAAGATTTTGCACATGTACACCATTTCCCAACATATGCATAAATACTGAACATGCCTGCACGAGCAGTGAGTTCCTAGCCTTTCAGCGCTACTGCACGCCGACTTCGGCGATAAAGCGCTATGCAGAAGGATGAAAAAGAGACCTTGTGGAGGAGGAGGAGGCCAGAGCTTCTCAGACAAAGAGCTGCACAAAGCGAGCATTACCTTGCTCTGGACCGTTGTTTAGGTCGCAATGTGGAGGCTGGGGCTTGCTGGGCTCTGCCGACATGGCCAGAACAGCGTTATACGAGCTGACCACGTTGTTGTTGACCGACGTTCCCATTCTGTCACCATCCTCTGAAGCTGCACATCAGAGTACGGATCTGTGTTACTCTGCTATGGTGTTCCTTGCTTTCTCCAAGTTGTCCAACACAACAGCAACAACACGCACATGAACATGTTTTGTCTGCAACATCCAGTTTTGTGAATATTTTAATTCAATACCATTTTTGTACCCTACATAACACCTTTGAATTAATGGTACTTGTTTGTACAACGGCAGCGCCTGTACACAGAACTCCTAGGTAATTCCTAATCATGATTTACTTCATTAAGACTAAGAGATTTCGGGCATTAGGAGTACTTGCAAAAAAATATGATGTCAGCAAAAGGAAGTAAAGAGGGAACAAAAACTTTAATTACAGCCCATCTGTCAAGGACACATTACTTTTGCAGTGAAATCCACAATTTTTCATTACACTTCCAATAAAGCTGAAAAGCCTAGACCAGATTAGCAAGATTGCTCAGTTCTTCACAGGTGGTCTCTCACACTGATCACAGTGGGTCCTAGAACTTCAGCCGACATCAGTCTTATGACAAATAAGCACCCCCCCCCCCCCCCCGACAGCATTAAGACATCTATCTGCCATGACCTCAGTGCTGGCATTTGACAATGACAACCACTACTTAGTCCGACCATAAAGAAGACTTTTTAATATGTACATCAGAAACAACAAGAAGACCTGAATCCAACCCCACCCCAACAACAACCTACCACCGTTTATTCTCACCAAAAAGCCTCGGTCGCTTGAAGCTGATATCCTCCTCGTCCTCAAGTGAACGTTTGAACCCAGATGAGCATCGGACGGCTGCTGCGCCATCACCACCGGCCTCCTCTCCCATCTCCATGTCCTGACTGTTGCAGGCCTCCGCCCCTTCAGCGCCACAAGTACCCAGACTCTGGCGCTGGTAGATGCCTTCCCCATTCATCAGAATCGGGGAGCT
Organism: Alviniconcha marisindica; assembly: GCA_018857735.1. Classification (NCBI taxonomy): domain Eukaryota; kingdom Metazoa; phylum Mollusca; class Gastropoda; family Provannidae; genus Alviniconcha; species Alviniconcha marisindica. The sequence goes on from JABMCL010002735.1 coordinate 710,002, forward strand.
GGCCGTCGGGAAGAAAGAGGTATGCTGGGAAGACATGGCCTGCTCAAGGAAGACTTTACACTCGTGATGACCGCTCAGTGCTGCTACGTCCAGTGGAGTGTGACCGTTGAAGTTAAATATACTGAAAGGTCAAATCCAATTATACATATATGCTTTGCTTCATTCGCTCTCATTTTCAAAATGTTAAAAATTAAGAATCAGTAACGTTAGTAAGAATAGGAAGAAAAAAGAAAGAAAAAAGGTAAAGGCCAAGCTTGATGCCCTAATACAAAGCAATGATGTTGTGATCCCATCAGACTCATTAAATCAGTCAAAATTTTGCTTTCACTGCTCATCAAGCAAAGTGTTAACATCATGTGGGATCACAATTCACCATGGTATCGGACAGAAACACTGCAATCATCCCTTGCTTGAAAAACAACAACCGCCCTACACTTGGAGGGGGAGAGGAGAGAGAGAGAGAGAGAGAGAGAGAGAGAGAGAGAGAGAGAGAGAGAGAGAGAGAGAAGAGAGAACTTTAATTAAAGCTTACTAAATAGTACACACGGGCAAACATTAGGCATGAATGCCTACTGGATCTGTCTTTGAGTTTGATATAGTTACAAACCCTTAAACAGTAATGTGAAAAAATTCCGAACACTTAAACAGTAATGTGAAAATGAAAATAATAATGATTATATTAAATTATTAATACTAATAATAATCATAAATAATAACAGAGGGAGGGAGAAGAAAAAAAATACTGAGAAAGTCAGAGACATGGTTAGACTTAGAGACACATAATAATAATAATAATGAACACTTAGAGCGCCTAACCCACACAGGCCATAAGCGCTTATATGTTCTTTACAAATACATATTGTCAAAATTCAACACATACAACATGAACGCGCACACATGCATATGCACATCCACACACACATATTTGCACACAGAAAGACATGACATACTGAAAGGACAGAGAGAGAGACAGAGTGAGAGACAGACAGAGAGAGACAGATAAAGGACAGAGAGAGCAGAATCAGAAAGGAAATGGGAAAGAGAAAGGGGGATGTCATTGTCAGACAATGCAACACATACTACACAAAATTTCCAAAGCTTTAGCCAGGGACTGAGAGAGAACTCTTTTATTTTCAAACTATCAAAGCAATTCACTAATTGTGGTCCCATCAGCCTCATTAAATCAGTCTGAAGTTTTGCTTTCACTGCTTGTCAAGCAAAGAGATAACATCACATGGGATCACTATTTACCATAGTACAGGGATTGCAAAGACATTTATCAAACCAGCTATTAAAAAAAAGGGGAAAAAAAGAGAGTATATATCTATATATCTATATCAATGAAACTTAAAGTGGTTCACAGAAACAGGTCAGACATCACTGTAACTGGCCAAATGCATGGCCAAATGGGGGGGGGGGGGGGGGGGGGGGGGGGTGACTGAACTTTGCATACAAGGATACAGGTTTCTAGGGCATCAAAACGACCTGTCTTTGATACAATTACAAACATTTCAACAATTATGAGAAAAGGATCATAACGATTAAATCTACAATAATTTTAGTATTACTTGTTTGCTATAGTTAACAGTAATCATACTAAAACTAGTAAAAGATTAAAATTACAGTGAGAAGAAAATCACACATTACAGAGAGAGAGAGAGAGAACTCAAAAAATTGAATACTCAAGGATAGTACTATTACTGTATTAGTAGCATTAGGTCCATTTGGACCTATCTAACAGCTAGTCCTTGCTACACTACAGAGAGAGTGAGAGAAAGAGGAGAGAGAGAGAGAGAGAGAGAGAGAGAGAGAGAGAGAGAGAGAGAGAGAGAGAGTGATGCCAGACACTGAGATAGCTAATATTAACAATGACTTAACACAAGATTTTAGACTTTAGGCAGCAACATTTAGTTTTTACTTTCAAAGCGATTGTGGTCCCATCAGCCTCATTAAATCAGTCAAAATTTTGCTTTCACTGCTCATCAAGCAAAGTGTTAACATCACGTGGGATCACAATTCACCATGGTATCTGACAGTGACACACACTATGACTATAATCATCCCTTGCTTAAAAAAACAACAACATGCATATACCTGTAGAGAAAGAGGAGAGAAAGAAGGGGGTGGAGGAAGGACACAGAGAGAGTATGAATACGATCCAAATGTTTACTGAGCTAGGCCACCTGGGAGAGAGAGAGAGAGAGAGAGAGAGAGAGAGAGAGAGAGAGAGAGAGAGAGAGAGAGAGAGAGAAAGAAAGGGGACAGACGAGTCACAATGAGACAGAGAGTCAAAGTGAGACAGATTTACAAAAGATTTTAAGATTTTACTACTTTTAGACCGGATCCTTTTTTTAAAGAATAAATGATCTCAAATGCCAGTACCTAAGAGCAGGGCCGTGTGAAGTCAGCAGTTTAACACATTCAAGATTTCCAAGCCTTGCTGCTTTGTGGAGTGGGGTGTCACCCAAATAGTCCTGCAATGCATGCAGAAATGGAAAAATGTATTTTATATGCCATGTAGACCATGTGCAATGGCCACAAAGATGTAAATATTAGGTTACTAATTAGTCTCAATAATCTAATTCAGTAAAACTAATACTGTAATAGCACTATTTATTAATACTAATAGTAATAATGGCAATAAAACTAACCAGATGTTTTATACTTTCTTTCGTACATTCTTGGATAACAAGAAGAAAAACTGCAACAACTACCGATGTCTTAACAATTTAAGTTTTGGAAACATGACAGACAATTTAAATTTTTTTAAATAAAAAAATAGTTCTCCCATTACCAACTTAACAGTAAAATCCAAATTAAAAGTACTTGTATGCTACATGTACACACATATCATTATCAAATTATCATTTAATTGTCAGATTTATGCAACAAATATAAAAAAACAAAAAACAAATACAGCTCTAACTTGTCTAACATTTGCACCCATCCCTCATCCCCATCACAAGTAACAAAAAAAAGTTGTTGTTTTTAAATGATTGAATGAACACATTAGTAAAAACAACAACAAAACAATGAACAACTCAACAGCTAAGTGAAGAAGCAAAAACAACAACAAACAAAAAATCCACTGAAGCAAAAAAAACATGGCATACCAGTCTGGCAATGTACCAATGGCAATGAACATGAAGTACAAGGGTTGACAATCACACTATTATAAGTATTAACAACTTGCTTTTTACATGCAAATGTAACTAAATTAACACTATAAAATAATTTATTTTATTACTAGTACAATACTAGTCTCTATTACTAGCACTAGTTTTTTTAAGTCAGTGGCCGTTATTAACATTAATATAATAATAACAACATGTTTGAACTACACCTACCAATACTTTCTTCCAGTTGGATTTAAGAGTCCAGATATGATACCGATGAATGCCAAGAGAAAGCAAGAAGAGCAAATACTTCAATTGATGACCATCAATCAATAATCGTTTTGATGAATTGAGTTTTATCAGTTTTAATCATTTTTTACACTAGTGAGTAGTGTAACCTTCAAAGTGGGTAAATTCACCCAAACAGGTAAAGCTCAATTGGTTATCATCATCATCATGCAAAAGATCATACCATAAAAACACAAGGAAGACTTTTAAATCTCAGTTCCAAACAAAGATGCTTGGCAAGTCTGTTTTTGTGTATTTTTTCCACTCTTTTTTTTTTGGGGGGGGGGGGGGGGGGGAGGAGAGAAAGAGAGACAAGTCCAAGCAAAGACAACCTGCAACTTTCTACAAGCAACAAGGAATAAACAGATCACCAGCTAGTGATGGGATGTGAGCTACAACTGCAACTGGACAACTACAAGCACTGAAGCAGCAAATGTTCAATTTCTTTTACTTATCCCAGTTCAGTATTTAACAGATAATGAAGTTGACACTGACAGCAACAACCCAACACTCCAAGCAGTGATCATAGGCTCACCTTTTCGTCCATGTCAGTGCCACAGTTTGTTACCCATTGTAGCCTATCCCAGCTATCCTCCTTTTCATGCACGGATGGAAAATGGACTGTCAGCCTCCAAGGCTACTAACTATGGCAGATGCTCACATGTGAGGTAAGGCCAGCCAGAAGTCAATGCTTGCAGAGTGCAACCTCAACCCCCTCCCCCCAACCCCCACTGACCTCATCCACCGCCTACTGACCCCCTCCAACCCCACCCCCACCCCCAAAAAAGAAGAGAAGAAGTGGCAAAGCAACTAAAACTCAAAACCAGTATAGAGAGTAAATCAAAAATTAAAAAACATGTAGAACTAGAAGAACAGATGAAAATGATGGTCAAACAAACGGAATTTAGAAACCAGGCAGTGTGAACATCTGAAATGAGCATGACACACCAGTGACACAGTCCGCACTGAATCAGATTACCTGCTGGGTGTCAACATTACCAACACCACGCCGCACTTGCAGGAGCCAGAGCAAGCATTGTGCGTGACCTCCCTGTGCAGCAAGGTGTGCAGGCGTTTCCCCTGTACGACCGTTCCGTTTCTCAAGCAGTTCAAGGTTACCTGCCCGGTGCTGCCCAACCTCTTGCAGACAATCCAGCTAAATGGCCCACACAACCCAGACAGACAGAAAACAAAAACAAACTGCATCAGAAACATTTAGGTTGACGGAGAGGGTTAAACCTACCTGCATGCCCGGAGAGATGCCACAGTTCTGCACCATCCATGAAATGCACTCCGCCTGACTTGCCATTGCTGCTAGGTGGGCTGGGGTCTGGTTAATACGCTTGTTTTGGACATCCATACCAACCCCATAAAATTCCCTTAACAGGGCAAGGCACTTCCACTTAAACAAAACAGGAAATAAAACAAAATTTGACATGATCATTGGAGTTAAGAGTGAGACTGTATTTGTGTGTGTGTGTGTGTGTGTGTGTGTGTGTGTGTGTGTGTGTGGTGTGTACTGTATGTGTGTGTATGCTTACAAAATGCATATGTGGGTGTGCTACAAAATGTATGTGTGGGTGTGTGCACGCACATGCACACACTATATCAAGCTCTAAATTCAGATGCTAAAAAGATCATTAAAAATTGATGTTAACATTCAACCACCATAACAGTATTAACACTGTGAAATATTTTAAGTATGCATTGTATCTTTTTCCTATTTTCATGATGATACATAATAATGTAGACCATCACAGAACTATCTCTACAGTTAAGGATGCATGCAAGGCAAACTAAAACAGTAAAAGACAATTTAAGTAATTTAAAAGCTGTTCAGTGTTCAGCTGCTGGTCAAGTTAAAAACTGGTTTAACTTTAACAGAACATATTAACTGAAGAAACTTGCATTTGTTCTAATCTATTATTTATGGTAAAAATCAATTAAAAATAAACAGCTATTTTTTTAAGTTTTAGCATCAGCATACAGTTACTACTAATTGAGTAAGTCTATGAAGATACACCTACACCAGTTACACTTACAGTCATGTTAAATTTAAAACTGTCACTGGTGATACTGTCAGTGTCACCTATTTTGTGTGCATGCAGTATTTGTACCGACGTTTTCACTATTTCAGTATTTTACTATTAATTATTATACCAATTTCTCTAAATACTTAATCTTACAGTTACACAGTATACACATACAGTGATACACTGTTTAGTTATTTCGTACACTCAAATTGTCACATTCTTGTCACACTCTTAGTCTTACAGTCTTACTGTTACCTTTTTTACATTTGATTTTGATCTGATATAACCATCATCATGATAATGGTTGCATGGGCATAAAAAACAAGTTCTTAATCTTATTTTATTTTCAATTATTGTACTTTGTAGTGTGTACGTTAATCATTGTGAACAGATTAGATATGTAATTGGTTTTAGCTGCCTAGTCAACCTTGTTGGTAATATCTGCTACTCTGGGAAATGCAGGTTTGGAAAGCCAGCCTCCCTGGCAATATGAATGTCTGACATCACCATAAAAAAATAAAAAAATGAAGAAAATAAAAAAGAGGATGCGTTTGGCACACTGGTACTACTACCCCTCCGAGTCGTCTCAGTCTGACGTCTAATTCTCTAAACGTCACGTGAAATTGAAAGCAAACAATACTCAGCTGTAATGACAAACTGGGTATGTAAGAAAGACCCTTTTAATAAACAAACAAAAATAGAGTTCCGCTTACATGTCCTCCATTAGCAGCCCAATGCATCGGTGTCCATGCGCGCATGCCATCCTCCTGGTCGACTTGAAAACCATTGTACAAAAGTTGCTTCACACGTTCGTAGTCTCCACGCATGCATGCTGCATGCAGGGGGTAATGCTTTTCAAGGATATCTTCAGTCATTTGATCAACATTATTAGCCATAGCTGCTTGGTACATACCAGTCCTTACCACAATATTTTCTGACAAAAGGCGATGTCTTTGTTTGAATCAAAACATCCCGGCATTCTGTCAGGACTCCATTTTACATACGGGGCTTTTTACAATTTTTCATAAGGGAAGCCACTCTGTCGCCTCTAGCCTGTGCAACTGGACCCAGCCCGGACTCATCCCTCTGTAAGTCCCATGGTTATGTGTGTGTGTGTGTGTGTGTGTGTGGTGTGTGTGGTAGAGAGAGAGAGAGAGAGAGAGAGAGAGAGAGAGAGTCAGTCATCCTTGTAATTTATGCAGTTCAGTGCTGCCCGGCGGTTAAGCTGCATGCATCGCACTTATCATCCGCCACTGAGGGGCAGTTCCAGTGACTGAATCAGTGGCCGAAGCACGGAACCACTGACTCCGCGGTACCACTGGAGAGTAAGCTCAGTGAACAGAAATAAAGACAGCTGTCAACCCCTTTTGGGAGTAAACCTTAGTCCGGAGTCTGTGAACCTGTATTTCCCTTATGCAGGCTGGTGTCTTTCGTTTTTTGCTGGTGGCAGCGGCATTTTGAATTCCAACTGGTGTGTGGCAGTGGAAGGAAGAAGCCGCAATGTTGTGCGAAATCCAACAAGATTTCTTAGCCTATTGCATTAAGCCAGTTAGTGAGCATTTGGCGATGGCATGTGTCAGCTAGCTGCTCACATTCAACAGTTTTTCAGTCTTTTTGCTCAGTTTAAAACAACAACAAAATCAGACTCATGCCAAAAATCAGTTATGTTTTCCCGGCTGTATCCATTTTCCAGTATGGCCATATCCCCCCAAAATAATGAGAAAAAAAAAAAAAAATTCTGGTAAACTCAGTGTATGGGTTGCGGACAGGTATCAGTAAAGACATGGAAGTAACTTCAGTCAGTGAAATGTGACAACGTCGGGACTACAACAGTATTTACTGACGTGGTAATATAGTAATGACGACGAAACTGAATAATTGATACGTAACCGTAAAACTGAAAGAAAAGAAAAAAAACGAGAAAAAACAACAACGGTACAGTGTGATCCTAGGGCCTACCCGGCTATAGAGTCCTTAGTCAGATCCACCCTCGAGTATAGAGCCAACATATGGGATCCCTGCCAACTTCAGTCGGTACCACTGAAGCAGACATCGACCGACACTGACTACACTGAACAGATCCAGCGCCAGGCTGCACGCCGGCGCTTCAGTCGGCGTCACCAGGCTCAGTGTCAGCCGTGTGACCAAATGCTCCATAAACTAGACCTCCCCACCCCCGGCACAGGACCTACGCAAACAACTACGCCTCTCTTTCTTCTCAGTACAAGGTGGTTGAGGGGCTGGTACCGGCCGGCATTCCGATTACTGCCGACTTGACTGACTCTGACAGTTCTTAAAACCTCTTCCAGCACTGAAACTCAGTACAAAGACAAATTAGGCCAACAAAATTACAAGCCTTCACAGCAAAGAATATTATAGAGAGACAAGTAGTCCTTGGACAGAAATACCCTCCAGACCCTTCTTAGTCCCCAACTCGAGTCAAACTTATACCGAACAGCACAAGAACTCCGCTTCTCATTTTTTCCCCGCACCACCACCGATTGGCCGGAACCACCTCAGTGACGACCAGCGGGTTTGAGGACTTCGTTTGACCACGTTTGAGGACTTCAGACGACTGATCGCCATCCCAAGCACCATCTAACTCATTCAGCGCAACGCGCGCACTGGCATTATTTGTCACTAATGACTGATCCGGCCACGGCAACTGAAATCAACACCGTACTGTACGGTGTACCGGCGGCCGCGGCACACAGACGGACACTGACAGACACCGCAGACGGACACACACACACACACACACACACACACACACACACACACACACACACACACACACACTCCGTCAAAGACGCACATATGGCGCAATAACTTTGCTCTTGCGCATGAGGGTCAGTAGGTGCAGTATGTGAAACCACCGGACGGAATTATGCAAAGAAAAGTATGAATGGGTGACAGTTAAATCATTTAATAGTATCATGTTGTAATGGATGGATGCATGTTACTGAATAAAAGTTCCACAATGATCAGTGAAAGCTGCAAAGACTGAAAGAGAGAAAAAGACAAGCAGTTCTATTCAGTGGTGCCAGAACTCTGACCGTAACTGTCCGGCGAAAAACTGAAAAGCCAGTGTTCACAAACGAAACTAGCGACAGGTGCTTGCGGCAAGAACTGAATCTTCTTTGCTGTTGATGAAGTGATGTTTTATGTCCTCAGATGTCAGTTGACATATTAGGGACAAGTTGTGACCAATGCCGAAGCACGGTGCAATAAATCTTTACGTCCACGGAAACCAGAAGCCTCGTTAGGACGGACAGGCCAGGACGTCCACCTCGACTCTCACACAGCTCCTGAACCATGTCAGTCTTTGCTGTTGACAACTTTCCGCCTTGTATACCTGTAACAATTTTTTAGCAGTATCGGGTGCCTGTGGCTGGTCAACCCGAGGCAGCTCCATTTGGCCCGTGCTGTTCGTGCAGCTTTTACTGGACACGTGATGCCTTTCTTTTTTAGTCAGTCATACGACATGGTGGGACTGACAGCAGGTCTCCTCGTTGATTTTGACTGAACATTTTGAAGTTAATACAGAAATGGCAAGGCAGCAGTAGCAGTTTTGGCGAGATTTACAGGTATGTTTTCGTCAGATTTATGTCTTTGTGCAAAAGCGTATGTTTTATACGCGGACGGGGTGAACTGCGTGTGCTTGTGTCGAGCGAGCTAGGCGCGTCAGTGTGACGCGACATGCCGCGTGTGCTTGTCTGAGTGTTTTTGTGGGTTACAGCTTGAAATCCCAGGACAGTACCACAACTGAGCCTGAATAAGTTCAGAGCACCCCTAGGCTACCGCGGTTTGGTGCTAGGGTTAAACGTGCTTTATTTCTTTCATTCTTTGGGTACTTGGAATGAAACACGTGCCGCAGAGCAAACTCGACCAAGCGGAAGTCGCCGACATAATTACGTCACATAAAAAATTGCGGGCAGTGCCGCTGACCCATCTTGGACACCTGTTTCAGAGCCTGCAGTTGTTTTTTTGCTTTAGTTTTTGTTTTTTGTTTTGTTTTAGGTATAGCCGTAACATAACCGGTCAGAGAAGCGGCGGCGGCATTGTCACTGTTTACAGCGTGAAAAACGGGTCTTCTCACAGGGATAATCCAGAGTAATTTTTTTATTTTTGGGGGGCTGCGGTGTTTTGTTTGCTCACTAAGTGTTTTTTACTGCTTTATGCGCACTTCTATTTTTTTTTCTCACTCAGCAGGCTGTTTTGGGGGGGATCTGAACTGTTCAGACAACCCTGGTTAAACAGTCCAAGATAACCGGAAGATAAAGGGGAAATCACCCAGTCAAGAGTTTTACAAATATTTATAGAAACTTGTTCCAGGAATATGTTCACTTCTTTGGTGGCTGTAAACCTTTTGCCAACAAAACTGGCTGGGTACACAAACAAAAATTTGTATATATATGTACAATAAATACCGATCCAGTTTTAAGTCTTTTTTCATTAATAGAAATTGCAAGGTGATGTCAAAATAAAATACATTGTTTGTGGAGAAAGGACATGTCTTTGTCTGGGATTGGATGGTATGCCAAGGTTAATGAATTAATGATTATTATTGAGGATCCAAAGGTTTACTTTCAAAACAAACAAGACTTGTCATGAAAACAGCCACTCTTTTCCCAGTTGACTGCATAAGCCTGTATATATATATTTGTAGCCAAATTTATGTTTCCATTATTTGGAAGTCTAGATGACAAATATCTGTGTACATTGGTGTTTCCAATTTGTTGACTAGAGAATTAGTTGAATGGATGGGTATGCCAGTTATCAAAATGAACAGATATACTAAATCAGCATGTACATATACTTGCATAGACCAGTATATGAGTGCACATGTTTGTGTTTTGGAAAATAATTGTGAGGATGGACATGCAGTTTAATAAATGTGAATGGATATGTCAGCTGGGCATGACATTGTAGACTACCAATGTACCATGTAAATGAATAGGAAGGAGCAAGGTACTCCACACACCTATGGACATTTTGAGATTTATTTTGATTGATATATAACCGATTCTCAGAACATCAGCTGTGAAGTATGACACAAGAGGGAATAAATCAATAGCATATATAAATGGAAATCTTAGTATTAGTGGGTTGTCTTTTATATTTTTACATATAAGAGCTAGAAGATAGTTTGTGGCCAATTGTTGATGTTGAAGGTGATTTTATTGAAACTGTCTACCTTGATCGGATGTGACTGATGACATGAAAAGTAGTCAAACAAAGTATTAACATAATCAGCATATGTTGTTAAATATACATTAATTGAAAGATGTGTGTTGCTGTCACGAGCTGAAATAAGACTTATAAATGATTTTTTTCCATTGATTTTGAATGAAAATGTTATGTCCAACAAAAGTCCTTTAATTCGTGTTTTACATTAAACAAAATGTAGGGGAGTGGGGGAAGGGAGTTGAGGGAAGCAGGTTGGAAGCATGGATGAAGAGCCACAAGTCAGAGGTTGCTATAACATAACTTTTATTTGTACACCAAACCCAAACCCGGAAACAGTGTCTGTGTTGGAAAAGACACAAGCAAACAAAACATTTAGAACATGAAAGTAAATGTAAAGTCTAAACAACAGCAATTTTATAATAAATACAGTAACCATGTAGTTTACCTACATAGGTTACTATAATACATGATGGTAACTGTGACTAAATGATTAATTATCAAGCACATGACTTGTGTGCATGACTTGCACTTAACACCCATATCTCACAGTGAGTATACAAGAGACGGCCACTCAATTAACCGATGAACTCCCAGCATATAATAGTATACAATAAAGTAACAGTGAAAAATACGGATTACCAAGCTTATTCTTAACTAAACAGGAAGAGTGAGGTAATTGTTACAGCAGTTCCACTTAAGCACACAACCAGACGGACAGTGACACAGGTGGAAGTCGGTCATAAACTGACCAGCTCCAGCCTCGTTGGGGGAAAAGGGACCGCTGCCAGCCTAGCGCACAGGTTTTAACACCTTAGATAATTGGGGCCATAGAACTCCCACCCAATCAAAAAGGATAAAGGACAGGAAAGAAAAGATTAGGGTCATGGCCGAACAGTTGAATGGATGGGCATGGGTGTTGCTACTATGCCAGTTATAGAAATGAACAGATACACTAAATCAACATGTAGATGTACTTGCATAGACCAGTATATGAGTGCACATGTTTGTTTGTTTTTGTGGAAAATAGGTTTTGTAGGGGAGTGGGGTGGGGTGGGGAGTAAGGGAAGCAGGTTGGAAGCATGGATGAAGAATCACAAGTCAGAGGTTGCTATAAGTATAACATAACTTTTTTTTTGCACCAACCAAGAAACAGTGTAGGCTCTCCCTGGAATCAGATGCATACCGGCCGCAACAGCAAACAAACAACCTGCCTCTGCAGGGACACTGAGGGAAAAGGGACACTGCTGGCCCAGCACACAAATTTCAGCACTTTAGTTAATTGGGGCCATAAAACTCCCACCCAATCAAAAAGGAAAAGAAACTGGAAAGAAAAGGTTAAAGGGTCATGGCCCGAAACACATGCAATACACTCGGTTACAATTGTGAGAATGGACATGCTGTTTAATCAAATTAATGTGAATGGATATGTTAAATACAAATGTAGTTAGTTCTTGGGTTTTAATGTCAACCCAGAAAGAAAAAGAAAAAAATTAATGGGCAGAAACAAAAAATGAAGAGAGAGAAAGATGTAAAATATTAACAGCATCAGCAACACCACTATCAGCAACACCAACAGTGACAGCATAAAGACAATAATTAGGACACAAACAGAGAGGACAAAGTGACTGTAATTTATCATTTATGGCAATGGGTGAAGCATGCATGGTTACATTCTGACCTACACCAGGCCTTAAATGGAGAACATTTGACTGTGCCAGATTTTCAAGTGGGAACTTGATTTTCTAAGTCAGTGTGCATGGGTAAAGAATGATCACAATTAGCATTTATATATATATATATATCAAAATAAATCCCAAAATGTCCATAGGTGTGTGGAGTACCTTGCCCGTCTTCCTACCTATTCATTTGCATAGTACTTAGTAGTAGTCTACAATGTCAGTGTCATGCACAGCTATTTTGCCTGTTTCTGTCTGCCATCCTCCCTGAAATAGGGGTTTTGTGGTGATGGCATGTCTAAGCATAAGTTTGAAATGAAATTTGTATAATTTTAAAGGGATAGTACCATTTTTATTGAAGTTTTCATGCTGTCTTGAAAAGGGCTAAAAACTCTTCTTTTATTATGATTGGCCTGTCTAAGCATAAGTTTGAAATGAAATTTGTATAATTTTAAAGAGATAGTATCATTTTTATTGAAGTTTTCATGCTGTTTTGAAAGGGCTAAAAACTCTTCTTTTATTATTATTTTTTATTATAATTATTACATTATTATTTTATATTTTTAACATAGAATGAGATGATGTTTTGTCATGTTCAACACTTTCTAGGTCAGAAGGCATTAGGCTATATCTGGGGGGTGATAAGTTTAATCACTTATTTCTTTTTGTGTGTGTTTAGTTGCATAGTTACTGTTTAACAGGTACCCATTTTATGTTTGTATTTATTTCAGCACTGTCTGCTGGAAGACATGATACAACCTTGTGGAGCCAGTATTGGATGTCCACCTCTGCCTTGAAGAGCAACATTACTCCAGTTATGTACATTTTTGTTCACTTACACATTTTTTTCTTTTGTTTTGAAAAGAAAAAATTCCCTACATAAAGAAGCCAGCATAGACCTTATGAGAGAAACTCCCAAGAAAAGAAGCCAGCATGGGATGTGTAAGAGAAACTCCACACGTAAACCAGCACTGGGCATGTAAAAGAAACTCCCCATATAATTATAAACCAGCACATGGGTGTGCAAGAGGTGCTCCTCGCATAAACCAGCACAGGTGACAGGGTATGTAAGACTAAGAGAAACTCCCCATGTAAAGCAGCATGGGACATGAGAAACTAATTAACTAAGAATTAACTATCATGGAGTGTGTAAGAGAAAGTCATCACTAAAAGGAAACTAGCACAGGGCTCACAAGTTATTTTTTGAATTCCAGTCTTTGAAGTTCTCCCTCAAAACTCTTCTGTTCTCATTTCATGTCTTTCCTGCCTGTTCTTCCATCTCCATCAGTGATGTGACTGTGCATGAGGATATGTTTGTGTGTGTGTGTGTGTGTGTGTGTGTGTGTGTGTGTGTGTGTGTGTGTGTGTGTGTGTGCATGTGTACGTGTGTGTGTGCGTGTGTGCATGTGAACATGTGTGTGTGTGTTTAACAGATCTATTTAGGGACACTTTTATTGTAACTTTAATTGATACTGGTGTGCTGGCATAATTATTGTAATGTAGTTAAGGTTTGCATTAACTGGTAATTTCTGGTATTATACCGGTTAAGATCAGCATATAAAAGTGATCAAGAACAACAACAAATTTATACCAGCAAAAAATCAGCAATTGGTCAGACTGTCAGTGTCAGATGTGATTTTGTTTGACCGGTTCTCAACAACAAAAGCAAACGTTGTAGTTTTTAAAGCATGGCACAACAAAAGAGTGCGTGTTATGTTTGTGCATACTAGACAGGGAGGGGAGAACTTTGGGTGTTTTCTAGTACTGCTGTAGTACTGTATAATATATATATAGTTGTGGTATGGACAGCTGTGTGTTTGACCGGTTACAGTGATTATCAGACTGGTTTCCATGAACCACTTTCAACATCTTACATCTGTTACAGTGGTTTGACAACTGTGTATCATAATCACTGGTAGAGTTTGTTTGGAATCATGATGTAATGCTCTCCATTGTATGATTGTCATGATAATAATATGTGCAGAGGGCTTTCTCGGAAGGTTAGTCTATACACCAAGATTTTCATGATGATGATTTGTTCTTTATATTTTTTCTTCTTTGTTTTTGTAGCCTGTATGTTCCATTCAGGGATTTTTCTTGCGCCTTCTAGTTTGTTTAGTAGTTTTGGGGGCTCCTTTCTCTTCAGAAATGTATTTTTTCTTCTTTCTGATGTCTTCTTCTTGTCAGCTCTTTGTCTTAGTGGTTTTGTTTGTTTGCCTGCAGTGGCATACTGTGGGTGCAGAAATTAAGGTCCCCTATGTTGAGAACCCAGAGCTGTGAAATTTTCTCCCTTTAAAGCCTGGAGTAGGTCAAAGTATAGCTATGCATGCTTCTCCGACTGCCAGGAAGGTTTCCATAGTTCTGTCTGATAATATCTGTCTTCCCAGTCCATTCACCCTGTTTTCCAAAATTGTTTCACCTTACTTTTTCAAAAAATGTAGAAAAATCTCAGGGCAGTGACAGATAATGAAAAGTAGGTTACAGGCATGATCAAAACATTACAGATTGATTGCATGTGCATCAACCTTTTACTCACAGCTTGTTTGGTTGTGGGTAAAAACATGTCATAAATGGGTAAAAAAATAATCCTGAATTATTTTATTTTTAAAATTGTTTTTTTTTCTCAGTTTAAGGAACCTGCCTTAAAACTAATAAAAGTGCACCAAATGTCTTTCATCTAATGGTGGCAATAATATATTCCCACTATTGACAGCTATGAATGCGAGTCGTGTCAGTGACTTTTGAAAAGAAGGGTGGAGTCATTTTAGAGTGCATGTCTATTTTGTTGTTGTTTGAAATCGAATGAATTCTGTATGAAATTGTTGCTAATTGATTGAAACAAATTGCCTTTTTCAAAATTATTTATATTTTTCAGTGCAGTGATGACACTTAACTTCTTGTGACTAGGGTAGGTCACACTACTTGTCATCACAAGCTGTCCGATATAACTGAGTGCCTGTGGAATATAAATATTGGCTCTGAGACGTGTTGTTGTGTGACATAACAGTGAATTAAACATATACTTGTGATTTGATTGTTTTAATTTTGTACTGAAATGATCCGCAAAAGAGAACATGCCTGTTCGTACCTTTCTTAGTTGTAAATAAGTTAAATGTAAATACTGATACTAGTTATGTTTGCTGTTGATTGTGTTGTGTCTAGAAGTGTGGGCTGCCTTTTTTTTTCTTTTTTTCTTTTCTTTTTAACTTGCGTTTAGATGACTTATTGTTTTGCCCTGGTATAAAGTAACTGTGAATGTATGATTCGTCCTGTGGTGACCCTGTATGGTTAACGGAATGTAAAAATCCTAGAACTGACTTCTTTTCAGCATTTTGTAGGACTCTTCTTTTTTCTCAACTGCTTTTTGGGGCATGTTCTGCAGATGTGGCAGCAAGTGGCAATGTGATTTCACTCATAATCATAAACAGGTGATAAACTGGCTCAAGATCCCCCAGGGTCTCTCCACATCATTGTTTCACCGGTGGAGTGAAGTTCCTTCAAGAGAAGGAGTCTGTGGTGATTCACTGTAAGAAAAACTACCTGCTTTACAAAGATACCACTTGTCTGTGTTCTCTGAGTGCTGCTTTTTAGAGCTTCTTGCTAGATCCAAACACAAAAAGGTTCAAATGAACGCTTATTTATTTTAACATGGACATAGAGTATGCAAATTTTGGGGGAAATCCCCTTTATCAAGCCACAAAATGACACTTGAACAACAGATAAATGGTCAAAAATGATGAGGGGGGAGGCATACACCTTCTTGTACCCAGCTCTTCTTGTGGTTTTGTTCTGGTTAGCATTTCCTAGTGTTTCTCTCCTCATAGTGTGCTTTTCGGGTGTAGTCCACATATCACACAACCTGTGGCAGGGTGATTTCACACACAATCGTAAACAGGTGGTAAACAGGCTCAAGATCCCCCAGGGTCTCTCCACACTATTGTTTCACCGGTGGAGTGAAGTTCCTTCAAGGGGAGGGGTCCGCAGTGATTCACTGTATGAAAAACTACCTGTTTTAGGAAGATGCCACTTGTCTGTTCTCCGAGTGCTGCTTTAGAGCTTTTAGCTAGGCCTTCTTCTATCAGAGCTCTTCTTCTTAGTGGTTTTATTATTGTCCATCTTAGCAATTTGTAGTACTCTGTTCTTCTCAGAGTGGTTTCATAGGGCTCCTTTCAATCTGAACGCTTCCTATTGCTTCTTTGGCCTTCTTCAGTCCAGCTATTGTTGTTACTTAGTGGTTTTGCTCGTTTATTTCATGAGGGCTCTTTCATTCTGAATGTCAGCATTTCCTTTTGGATTCTTTTTCATACACTTCTTCCTAACCACATCCTGGCTCTTCTGCCTTTATTGATTTTAGATTCTTTTGGTAGACACTAGGGCTCCTCCTCTTCTTAGTGTGCTGGACAGGTGTATTCACACATGTGTCACAGACTGTGGCAGGGTGTTGCACTTGTAAACAGGTGGTAAACAGTCTCAAGATCCCCAGGGTCTCTCCACACTATTGTTTCGCTGGTGGGTGAAGTTCCTCAAGGGGAGAGGTACGCGGTGATTCACTGTAGAAAAACTACCTGCTTTACAAAAGATGCCACTTGTCACAATCTCTGGCCTTGTGATTTGACTAATGTTACTGCTTTCTTCTATTTCCTAATTAGCATTGCGTATTGCTTCTTTCTCTACATATTCTTCTTTTATGGCTATCCAGATGTAGTAAAAAGTACTTGCATTCTTTTTTCATGTTTGTGGTGTTCTTTTTCAAGGGCACCTTTATCCCCTGAGTGCTGTGCTGTTTTTTCTGGCTGTTTCTTTGGCATCTTCTGACCAGTTCTTCTTGGTGGTAGTTTTTTAGCACTCCATAGGGCTCCTATCTCTTCCAATTGGTTCTTCATATGGCATTCTCTTAGGCCTTCTTCTACCCAGCTTCTTGTTCGTAATCATAGTGGTTTTTGTTCTCATTGATACTTGGCTGGGCTCCTTTTTCTTCTGAGTACTTCTTTTTACAGATTGGGCTTCAGTCTTCCACCCTGCTTTTCTTTTAAGTGGTTCTGTTCCTTTTAGTGATCTGTAGGGTGTTTTTCTCTTTGAGTGCTTCTTTCAGTTAGTTGGTTAGTGCTTGGGTTTGAATGTACCGGGTTACCTCGGTTACCTCAGGACATATCAAAATTTCAAAATTCTTCATCAGTTTAGAACACATACAAGTCACTGTATCATAAGTATACAGTTGTTTCACAGTTCTGGAGACAGCAGTCAATAGCAAGCACATCTCAATATATATATATAATGTATATGTAGGGAGCAGGGGTGGCGATTGAGGGAAGCAGGTTGAAAGCATGAATGAAGAGTCACAAGTCCGAGTTTGCTATAACATAACTTTTATTTCACCAACCAGGAAACAGTGTCTGTGTTGGAAAAGGCACAAGCAAACAAAACATTTAGAACATGAAAGCAAATGTAAAGTCTGAACAACAGCAATTATCTAATAAATACAGTAACCATGTAGTTACCTGTAGGTTACTATAAATCATGATGGTAACTGTGACAAAATGATTAATAATCAAGCACATAAATTGTGTGCACGACTTGCACTTAAAACCTGTATCTCACAGAGTCGCGGTGAGTATACAAGAGACGGCCAGGCAATTAACTGATGAACTCCCAGTATACAATAGTATACAATAAAGTAACAGTGAAAAATACAGATTACCAAGCTCATTCTTAACTAACCAGGAAGAGTGAGATAATTGTTACAGCAGTTCTACTTAAGCACACAACGAGACGGAGAGTGACACGGGTGGCACTTTGGACCATGCCATGAGCGGGAGGAAGTCAGTCATAAACTGACCGGCTCCAGCTTCGTTACTCAACGCGCGCAAAAGGGCTACAGCATGTCACTGTTACTGACTGGCAGAGCATATCTGTGAACAATGTCAAGGGTCTTACTGACGCTGGCAGCGTATCAAGAATCTAAGCCGCTGATCTGGCTGTGTCTGTCTGCTCGGTTAGTGAACAGAAACAAAGACCTAATTGCCACTACTGACGCGCATCACCAGCCAGTTCAGGTACATGCACAAAGACCCGGAAAGGGTTTACAAGCGATGCAAAGTGAGAGTCTGCGCGCCCAAGACTTGGCCATACAAAAGCCAGATCAAAACAGAAATAACATGTCTCACAGTTTATACAATCACCCGTATGCACTAAACCGTATT
>JABMCL010002184.1:0-10000 GCA_018857735.1 Alviniconcha marisindica
ATAATAGCTTACGTCCACGGAAACCAGAAGGCTCGTTAGGACGGACAGCCCAGGACGGCCACCTCGACTCCCACACAGCTCCTGAACTATGAGCACCGCCCAAGGACGAGGACGGCTTATGAGGGAAGACTAGCTCCCAAACCTGCAGTGCAGTCAGCGCTGTGGCTACGCCTGAACCTCTGTCTAGGTGTTTCTCTACACTGGCTAGGGCGCTGACTGGGAGCCAAAGCGGAATATCTAGGTGAATCTGTGTCATGTTAAAAAACATAACTGAGATTGTATTTATAAACGTTCAAAAGTCAGAGCAGTGTGTGTGTGTGTGTGTGTGTGTGTGTGTGTGTGTGTGTGTGTGTGTGTGTGTGTGTGTGTGTGTGTGAGTGTGTGTGTGTGTAAATTACATAAATTACTAGTTTGTTTATTACGTAACGTTTGTATTTTCAATAACTGTTCTTTGAGGGGTTTTTTAAATATACAATATGTGTTATTGTGTACTGTGATGTGGTTAATGCTCAGCCACGTTTTAATTTCTCTGATGAGATAATAATCTTGAATATAAAATGAAATAAAAACATTAAAAACAGATTTGTTCCTTTCCTGGTTTCAGGCTATCTAGTTACAAGACCAGTTCTTCAAGTAACACTTTGGAAAGGTTTTTCTGTCCAGCTGTCGCTATAGCTTTGTGACCGGAAGTAAAACGTGACCCTCAGACTAGACGTAGGCTAGTTCATGCGTGACCTAATTTTGTGAAAATGGCTTCCAGACGCTGTGCTGTGTATACCGAAGACGTAGCTAGCTAAAACACCCATTGATTTTCACGATGGGAAGGTTCCATAATGCTGGAGAACACGTCAGAAGAGACGGGGCCGGAGGGGGGGGGGGGGGGGTGGGGGGGGGGGGTGGGGGGGGGGGAAGGGGGGGGAGGGGGGGGGGGGGGGGGGGGGGAGGGAAGAAAGGTACCCGGCACCTCTCGGGGAAATCTGCAACTGGAAATAGGCCACGAAGGGGAACGAGTGTAAACCAACCCGGAGACCGAGACGAAAAGCATGCCCCGAGACAATCTGCATCATAACGCTGCTATCACTCGTTTTCACTTCACGCCGCAGGAGTACTCGCAGGTCCCTTGCCAAAAGACGCCAGGTAAAAACTTGCACATGCTGTTGCTGTTCTTATATAAATCTCTCTCTCTCTCTCTCCTCTCTCTCTCTCTCTTTTCTCTCCACTCTGGAATTCCATTGTAGACGTTTACATGTTTTAATTGCCCTGGAGAGAACGTAAAACGCTAGAGAGCGGTGGCAGCGTGAATGGAAGCGAGCGCGTTGGGCATCAGACAGGTAACGTCATTAAGGAGATCCAAAGAGTCCCAGCTCAGCCGGTGGCATGCTGAGAACTGCTGGAAGACACATGATGCGGGCGCTCCGTCAGCCGCCTCACACAGCAGCAGACGGCTACCTACCAAAATACCCTAGTCTTCTTGGGGTGACTAATCGTGGTTATCTCACAGTTAGCTCGAAACCCAGCGAAAACAGCTCTTGCCTTGTTAACGAGATCAATTGTGGCTATCTCACAGTTGGCCAATACGCAGTGAAAATGATCCCAGCGTTGTTAACGTGACTAATCGTAAATACCTCTCAGCTAACTAAAGTCCATCCCAGCCTTGTTAACATGACTAATCGTGGTTACCTAGTCACAGACAGCCAAAATCAACCCCCTAGTCACAGATAGCCAAAATCAACCCCCTAGTCACAGATAGCCAAAATCAACCCGTCTTGTTAACATGACTAATCGTGGTTACCTAGTGGTCACAGACGGCCAAAATCAACCCCCTAGTCACAGATAGCCCAAAACAACCCGTTTTGTTAACATGTCTAATCGTGGTTACCTAGTCACAGATAGCCAAAATCAACCACCTAGTCACAGATAGCCCAAAACAACCCGTCTTGTTAACATGTCTAATCGTGGTTACCTATAGTCACAGATAGCCCAAAACACCCCTCTAGTCACAAATAGCCCAAAACAACCCGTCTTGTTAACATGTCTAATCGTGGTTACCTGGTCACAAATAGCCCAAAACAACCCGTCTTGTTAACAGGTCTAATCGTGGTTACCTGGTCACAGATAGCCCAAAACAACCCGTCTTGTTAACAGGTCTAATCGTGGTTACCTGGTCACAGATAGCCCAAAACAACCCGTCTTGTTAACAGGTCTAATCGTGGTTACCTGGTCACAGATAGCAGCCCCCCAGCCACCCACCCCTCACCCCCCAAAAAGACCCGTCTTATTAATAAGACTAATTGTGGTTAATTCACTGATAGCCAAAAACCCACCTCAGACTTATCCATGTGACTGACCGTGGATACGTACCTCACAGTTTCACAAATCACACTCCACGCAGTCTTGTTAACACGACTGACCGTTCTTGCTTCATAACGGCTAGCCAAAACACCAAAGCGGGCAAGAAGCAGCGAACCTTTCACTCGATAGTTCAGGACCGATTCTAATCACACGAGGCCTCTGTTTGTGCATCGGCGGCACAGCACCCCGAGGCTGCATTTCTGGAAGGAGCGTTTCACGCAAACTTGGCTCCGCGACTTTATATTAACACTGTCGCCAGGAGGGAATTAGCGCACTGCGCGCATGTGAAAACCAGAGGCTCACGGTTGGCAGCCGTGCGGAGTCTTCTCCGGGTGGTGGCCCACACGACCCGATGTGTCTGCCGCGGACCTCCGGCAGCAAGGCCGCCGAACACCGAGAATGCGCCTGGCGTCGGCAACAGAAGCAGCTGTGTGGTCTACGCAGATGCCAGAACAGTCACCAAAAACTGCTGGCTTATCAAAAACGTCAGTAACAGTTTCCTGATAAGCGGTCAAACGGTACGTCAAGAAGATAGCAATGGCGTCTGCATCTTTCTAAAACCGCACAGACACCAATCAAGCGGCAATGTGCGTTGAGTACAGGTAATTCCCGCTTCTTCTTTTTTGTATCCTTTTTTTTCCCTTCCTATTTTGTTTGAGTTTCTTTAGCCCCTTCATTGCCGACAGATTACGTAAGCTGCAGGTTAATTGCATCTTGCGTACATTCTGGCTTGATAGCTTGATACGATGTCAACTCGTCTTGACAGCTTCAAGATTCAAGATTACTTTATTATCTCATCAGAGAAATTAAATCTTGACATTGCATTTTTGGCTGGGCAGCTTGATACGATGTCAACTCGTCTTGACAACCTGGCACTGCATGTTTGGCCGGGCAATGGGGCACAGTGTCTGCCTGGATGGACAACTTGACGCTGTTAACTTGAGGCTGTGCGTGGACAACTTGCCGCGGCTGAACAACTGGTTGTGGCTGGACAACTGGTTGTGACTGGACAACTTGCTGCGGCTGAACAACTTGCTGGAGACAACATACTGTGGCTAGACAACATGCTGGAGACAACATGCTGTGGCTAGACAACATGCAGTGCTGTGGCTGGACAAAAGTTCACGCCGTGGCTGAACAACTTTCTGTGGCTCAACAACTTAATGCTGTGGCTTGGCACAATAGTGCTGAGACTTGTCAACTGGAGAGTACGCGTGTTTGGCCGGACAGATTGATACTGTGTACTGACTGGTATCTGGTTTGGACAACTTCATACAGTACGTGTGTTTTGACCCGGCACGTTTACAGTGTGCCTTTGACCGACAACTCCAGTGTACGTGTGTTTTGACCTGGCAACTTCATCAGTGTGCTTTCGACCCGGCAAGTTCTTGAGTGCGCTGTGAATTGGACCCGCCAACTTGCTAAATACAGTGTGCTTCTGACCCAGCCGCTACAGCACAATGACCAACAGCTCGCTACAGTGCTCTTTTGGCCTGAAAAAGATGAACCCTTCCAGAGTCTGCAAGAGGAAGAGAGGAAGCAAACCAGCCCAGCTGTCTGCTAGGAAACTGGTTCCGAGGGGACGGTAAATCCAAACAAAATTCTGCCTCTTGTCCCAAGAAAATCTAGAAAGCACCATTTTTTAAAACCATGCTGACAAAATAATATCTCTCAAACGGTACCCTAATAAGCGGCCGGAAAAATGGCGGGCCGTACACACACTGATGGTGCCTGGTAGAATATTCAGTCAGCAACCAGGCACCGAAAGAGTTGATGTGGTGCACCTCTGAGGAAACCTGTGCTGACAGGAAGTAATCGGATGTGAAAGGTGTGAGGTGAGGTGAGGTGGGTGCTCGACCTCGCCCCCCCCCCCCCCCCCCCCCCCCCCCCCCCCCCCCCCGCCCCACCCTTGTGGAGAGCAGGCTGACCTACCAGACTGACCGACACACCTCACCTGCATAGATTCTAACGACCCACATCACACCTTAGACCCGTTTCATCGTCCGCCGCCTGGGTGCCGCTCGCCTGGCTCTCTCTCCACTGATCAAAAAGCCAGGACCACGCAGACTCTATTAAAATACGAGCACAGAAGCACTGTATTGGTAAACCCCCGTCCCTAATAGTCCGTATTATGTATGGTCTCTGTGGACGTAAAGCAACAGTGATCCGACAAGCCACTGTCACGGACTTAACGCGCTGTCTACCGAGAAGGCCAGGTCAGGGTAACAAACAAGCCCTCAAACCCCGAGTAAAAAGTACCAAGGGTACATTAAAATGTTGCTATGCGCTGTTTTTGAACGTTGTTGTTAACCCATTCGCTGCCCCCAGGCCGTCATATGACGTCACTGGCAAAGTGTTTTCCGTCTACTTATAGTACGTCGTAAGACTTCCTGATGGACTAGTTTAAGTTTTCGCGTATTCTCACGCCATACAAAGTTCCCCAAACACTAAGTTTGATCTGCTCAGCCTTTTCTGGAGACTGATCTTGGTAGGAAACTACACCGGTAATACAGTTTGTTGTCAGTGAATGGGTTAATGTTATTGAACGGCAGAAGTCACCTTTGTTTCACATTTTCGGTTGGTTGGTTGGTTGGAGGGTTTTTATGCGCTGCATAGTTATATGGCGATTATCGTTCAGCCCCAATCAACACACAAGGGAGTTAATCAGTGCTCGAAAGACGTCACACAAACACAAGAACAAAGACCCGAGTCGCCTACGGTAACTCTCACTTGGCATGCGAGTAAATACAAGATACGTAAACTAACCAGAGGATGCAGTGAAGAGTAGAAACGGAGTGGCTCATGGTGTATTTAATACTTTCATCGCACACTCCAGCTGTGTGAAAGTCGAGGTGGACGTCCTGGGCTCCGGTCCCTAATAAACCTACGGTGTCTGTGGACGTAAAGCAACACTTCAGCTTCAACTCCAGCCTTGCTCATGGCGTCATGAGTTAGTTAGTTAGTTGGTGCTTTGAGCCCCGTCATCCACAAAGGGTTATATCAGGGCTAATGGCGTCATGATGCAGACTTATGAACATACAAAATGGCAGAACACACGGTCACTTTTTTCGCCATTTTCAAACGTCGATTCAGTTCAAGAAGCAAGACCGTGCACCGAGTAAATTGCTGTGTGTCCATTTTTTTAAAACGGTACTCCATTAAATCCGTAAGACAGGCCCCGGGGTGCTTCTTTGGTTCGGTTTCTCCTTTAACACACTAAAAAGGTGGAATCTTTGAGTTGTGTGTCGTGTCGACAGAAGGGGCTTCAAGCTCCGCGTTCACGGTTCCCCATCGCGGACAAGCCTGACTAGGGGACGCAAAACGAAGTTGAACGGACCGCTACAGGAACACTCAAAATGCGGTACTTCCCTCTTTAAGCACACACGTATCTTCTTACCTTTTACGCCAGTCGTACACACCGAGAAGGGATCTCTGATAGCGCCCAGCAGATGAGACCTTAATCTTTCTGCATCCGCGGTGCTCCATCGGAACTGAGAATGTCCAGAAGCTTGGGAGCTAATAGCTCTTCCGTCTGGTTGACAACAGCTCGAAACTCGGAGAGCAAATACGGAATGATGTCACTGCCGAAATAAGTACAAGACCACCCTGCTTCCTTATTATCCTGCCGCCCCCCTACCGAAATATCTGAACCGAGGAGGAGGAGAGATACTTCACATTCGCGTGCGAACATTCGCATCGCGGCGCATACAGGCAGGCTCCCGATCGATTTTGGAGCGCTAGGCTCTCTCTCTCTCTCTCTCTCTCTCTCTCTCTCTCTCTCTCTCTCTCTCTCTCTCTCTCTGTGGGCCTTTAGCTTTCCCATTCGAGTCACAAGTGCGGTTCAGTTTAGACAGACGGATGGGGCTGACAACACATGAACGATGTTTTAAAGCGAACTATTTTCATTCCCCTAATAGCCGGACCGGGCCAACACCAGCAATGACACAGCTAGCGGGCGTGTGGCGGACAATAAAACAAAACAAAACAAAACAAAACAAACAAACAAACAAAAAACTCAAGAAGAAGAAGCAGCAGAAGACAGAAAAGAAAGACGCGGAAAAAAGTGGCGCTGACTGCCTCGACTGAAGTGGAGACAACTCCTGCGCTAGCGCCATTGCTGCACAAGACGATCAATATGGAAAGGACAACGCCATCCACATTCCATGTCTGAACGGCTTAGTGGTCTAGCTCTGACGCTGGAGGGAGGCTGGGGATGGGGGCGGGGGGGAGGGGGGGGGGGGGGGGGGGGGGGGTGCTAGGAGTGATGCAGCGGCGTCAATGGATCAGTACGTAGTGCATCTCTCCCTCGGCTTGTTGTTATCAAAGCTGATCACGCTGATCACACCGCCAGGCCCCCACACTACTTGCTTGTCAGTCAGCGAGCCGTGGCCTGGACCCCGTGCCACATCCTCTGCCGCACGCGAAGGGAAAAGGAAATGAAGGCGGGAAACCTACGGCGGGATGGAATCGCCTGTGCCCCCTTTTAGTCATTGGTGTGTGTGTGTGTGTGTGTGTGTGTGTGTGTGTGTGTGTGTGTGTGTGTGTGTGCGTGTGCGTGCGTGCGTGTGTGTGGGTGTGTTGTGTGTGTGTGTGTGTGTGTGTGTGTGTGTGTGTGTGTCGTGTGTGTGTGTTTGTGTGTGTGTGTGTGTGTGGTGGGTGTGTGTGCGCGCGGTGTGTGTGTGTGTGTGTGTGTGTGTGTGTGTGTGTGTGTGTGTGTGTGTGTTGTGTGTGTGGTTTGTGTGTGTGTGTGTGTGTATGTGTGTATATATATATTATATATATATATATATATATATATATATATATATATATATGTGTGTGTGTGTGTGTGTGTGTGTGTGTGGTGTGTGTGTGTTTGTGTTGCGTGCATACATGTGTGTGTTATGTGTGTGATGTGTTGTGTGTGTGTGTGGTGTGTGGTGGTGTGTGGTGTGTGCTGTGTGTGTGTGTGTGTGTGTGTGTGTGTGTGTGTGTGTGTGTGTGTGTGTGTGTGCGTGCGTGCTGCGTGTGTGTGTGTAAGAGAGAGAGAGAGAGAGAGAGAGAGAGAGAGAGAGAGAGAGAGAGAGAGAAACAGAGACAGAAAGATAGACAGACAGACAGAGACAGACAGAGAGAGAGACAGAGAGAGAGACAGACACAGAGAGAGAGAGAGAGAGAGAGAGAGAGAGAGAGAGAGAGAGAGAGAGAGAGAGAGATGGCTTTACCGTAGGCCGGATAACATCATATCATTTCGGCAGACGCTGTGCAACAAGAGGTGAACAGCCGATAGAGGGTTCAGGGCTACCAATCATCCCAGCACTACAAAAAAATCAGAACGCCATAAATAATACCGGCACTGCGCGAAAATCCGCGAAGGGTGGCCGCCAGATGGCCTCACAAGCTAATTCATAGCAACGGAGCGAAACTGAGACTGCTTGATTCCGAACGAGGCTTCAAAATAGCTTAACTGTGACGCCCATGCAACACTCGTCAGTTGCAGTTCACTGAGAAAGCCGAGAGAAAAAGAAAGAAAAAGGAAAACAAAAAAGATTTTGAACACAACGGTGTGTTGGTGTTGTTTTTGTGTAGTCTCGGAAAACTTCCAGCTGAGCCATGATGGTGTACGGCGTTCACTGTTGACAAGAGTTGCGTTAAAGCTGCGATCACTCAGTGAATGAGGCAAATTACAGTCATCCGAATGCAGAACCAGACTAAAATACAAGCACTCAGTGAATGAGGCAAATTACAGTCATCCGAATGCAGAACCAGACTAAAATACAATCACTCAGTTTCAGTCATCCGAATGCTGAACCAGACTCAAATACAATCAATCGGTGAATGAGGCAAATCTGAAATCTGAACTAGACTAAAATACAATCACTCAGTGAATGAGGCAAATTAGTCATCCGAATGCTGAACCAGACTAAAATACAATCAATCGGTGACTGAGGCAAGTCTGAATACTGAACCAGACTAAAATACAATCACTCAGTGAATGAGGCAAATTATAATCATCCAAATGCTGAACCAGACTAAAATACACTCATTCAGTGAATGAGGCAAATTACAGTCATCCGAATGCTGAACCAGCCTAAAATACAATCACTCAGTGAATGAGGCAAATTAGTCATCCGAATGCTGAACGAGACTAAACTACAATCACACAGTTAATGAGGCAAATCCGAATGCTGAACCAGATTAAAATACAAAGTCACTCCAGCAGTGAATGAGGCAAATAATAGTCATCCGAATGCAGAACCAGACTAAAATACAATCAATCGGTGAATGAGGCAAATCTGAATGCTGAACCAGACTAAAATACAATCACTCAGTGAATGAGGCAAATTATAATCATCCAAATGCTGAACCAGACTAAAATACACTCATTCAGTGAATGAGCCAAATTATAGTCATCCGAACGCTGAACCAGACTCAAATACAATCACTCAGTTTCAGTCATCCGAATGCTAAACCAGCCTAAAATACAATCACTCAGTGAATGAGGCAAATTATAGTCATCCGAATGCTGAACGAGACTAAACTACAATCACACAGTTAATGAGGCAAATCCGAATGCTGAACCAGATTAAAATACAAAGTCACTCCAGCAGTGAATGAGGCAAATAACAGTCATCCGAATGCAGAACCAGACTAAAATACAATCACTCAGTGAATGAGGCAAATTATAACCATCCAAATGCTGAACCAGACTAAAATACAATCACACAGTTAATGAGGCAAATCCGAATGCTGAACCAGATTAAAATACAAAGTCACTCCAGCAGTGAATGAGGCCAATTACAGTCATCCGAATGCTGAACCAGACTAAAATACAATGACTCAGTGAATGAGGCACACTGCAATCATCTGAATGCTGAACCAGACTAAAATACAATGACTCAGTGAATGAGGCAAATTACAGTCATCCGAATGCTGAACCAGACTAAAATACAAACACTCAGTGAATGAGGCAAATTACAGTCATCCGAATGCTGAACCAGACTAAAATACAATCACTCAGTGAATGAGGCAAATTACAGTCATCCGAATGCTGAACCAGACTAAAATAAAAATCACTCAGTGAATGAGGCAAATTACAGTCATCCGAATGCTGAACCAGACTAAAATACAATCACTCAGTGAATGAGGCAAATTACAGTCATCCGAATGCTGAACCAGACTAAAATACAATGACTCAGTGAATGAGGCAAATTACAGTCATCCGAATGCTGAACCAGACTAAAATACAAGCACTCAGTGAATGAGGCAAATTACAGTCATCCGAATGCAGAACCAGACTAAAATACAATCACTCAGTTTCAGTCATCCGAATGCAGAACCAGACTAAAATACAATCACTCAGTTTCAGCCATCCGAATGCTGAACCAGACTAAAATACAATGACTCAGTGAATGAGGCACACTGCAATCACCTGAATGCAGAACGGGACTGAAACAACCGTGCATCCCACCAGTCAACACACAGTAAGCAGCACGTGGTGGTCAGATGGAAAGCCGCGCGGGGCTTGTGAGTCTCACTGACTGAAGCTCGGCCTTAACGTCCACAGAAACCTTGTACGGTTTATTGGGGACGGGGGGGGGGGGGGGGGGGGGGGGGGGCAAGGAAGGGATGGAGAGGGGGGAGGAGGGGGAGGGTACCTGTGTGATGC
>JABMCL010002184.1:15000-27500 GCA_018857735.1 Alviniconcha marisindica
ATGCTCTAATTAGAAGTAAGGACAACTAAACCTGAGGCTATTCCAAGCGAGCTGGTGTCTGGAAAGTACTGCAGGGACGGGTAAGGAGCACCAAGGCATGTGTGTAGACAAAGCAAAGGCCCAAAACTATGCTTTAATCAGAATTACTGACAACCAGAACTTGGGCTACTGGAAATGGAGCTGGTGTTCGTGAAGTACTGAATTCAAGGGACGATTAGAGAGCCCAAACTACGGCCATAGAATTAGCCACGCCTCAGAAATGAAGACAACTAAGACCGGGGCTATTCAAAAGTCTCAAGCTGGTGTCTGAAACTGAAGAAACGCCTACCACTTTACCGGCGCTGTCCGATGGCGCAGACCCGGCACAGGTACAAATATGGACACTGCTGCCGGAGGGAGCAGCGGCTTGGAATGCACAAGTCAGTTAGAGCTTCATTAGCGCGGACCTGACCCCAAAGCCAAAGGCCACTTCCGCCTGCCGCGCCAAACAGGGCAGAAGACCCTGGACAGGCTCCACGCCGGCCGCCTGATGTGACGTTGCCTGGGTCAGTGCCTGTGACCGGGCAGTGGTGCTTCCGGTCCGTGGACCTTGCGGAAGATCAAAGTGACGGCCGGGGCGGTCAGCGCTGGCCGTTACCACACCACCACTCGAGCAAGGCGAACGCTTCCCATCTGCAGCCTCGTCGCGAGAGACGCACGGTACGCTGCCTGCAAGTAAGCCTCGAGATCCTCGGGTAGGTTTTTAGTAAGTAAGTAAGTAAGTAAGTAAGTAAGTAAGTAAGTAAGTAAGTAAGTAAGAAGTAAACATGGTGCTTAACGTCCACAGAGGCCATGAGGCTTATTAGGGAAGGGGGGGGGGGGGGGGAGGGGAGGGAGGGGGGAGGGGGGGGGGGGAGGGAGATTATATACCTATCGCTACACTGTCACCACCAGAATGACTTCTGCATTAAGATGGGCAGCGATGAGAGCCATTTTAATGTTTCAGTAGGAAGTGATGGACAAAGTCACAAGACTGTCCACAAACCACAACCTTTTTGAAGAGAAAGGAGAGCCGAAGCGGTATCGAACCGAGGTCCTTCCGCTTACCAGCCTAACGCCTTACCGCTAGGCCAAACCGGCTCACATGTAGGTTTTTAAATGATGATCGCTTATATAGCGCTATTCTCCGCTCTCTTGAGCAGACTCACTGCGCTCGCATGTGGTTCTACATGAGAGACTTGCTTTTTATAGCGCGTTTTTTGAATATTCACCGAAGTGGTGTACTTACAGCGCTGGCATGGCTGGTGCCATATGAAACTGCAGCCGTCCCGGCGCAAGTTCTGTATACACCATACAACCATGCACCATGTCACTTCGTGCAAAGCCACATACGTAAGGTGTATGCATGTTTAGCTGTAACCTGTCAACTGCACTTTTGGCGGAATGACTGGGATCTTTTACATGCCACTGAGGTAAACACGGTAGGAAGGAAGTACGACAAAGCACACTTACAATTCTACTAGTTCTACACATATAATGTCAACGACCACGGTCGGACCGAGATTCTTCATCAGCTCGTCTGGCTCCCCGCTTTCTGCGAGTTAAAGGAACCTCTCTCCTTCCCAGGCTAAAAACTCTTTGAGCGTGCGCTTGGAACAGGTTAAAAGAACATAATCCGCAGTGAACGTTTTGCGACTGAAGGTGCCGTTGACTTCATGTCGATTTGATGCCGATTTTATGAGGTGAGTTTTTCTTGGACACCATCTCTAACACTTGTTTCATGAGCTCACCACTGCGTTGTGTGCTCTTTTCCCGTGCTTCGTTCTGACGTCATCAAAGTGTCCATGGCGTCACGGATAGAACACCAGGAAGCTCTCAGTTTTGCGAACATATTTCGGAAGAAATTCATGCGGATTGCAATTTTAATTTATTTATTTTTACTTTTAAATCATCGATCATTTTTCTCTCTGTAGAGTGAACCTTTTTTGCAGTTCTAGAAAAGGAAAAAAAAAAAAAAAGTCCACGAGAAAGGGTGTGGTCTAGTACGGATCTGACCCCAATCTATTTTTCACTCATGATGATTGGGGGGTTAAAATTAGCCGGCAGATGAGAAAACACAATAATGCAACAGAGAAAACCGATCACTAAAATAAGTTTTTTAATTATACAAAAAAAACTAAGCAATAAAACAACGTTTTTTTGTTTTTTGTTTTTTTGTTTTTGTTTTTTCGTCAAATAATTATGAAAAGGCTAGTTCACTTCCGTTTCAGTGTTGCTTTACGTCCACAAAAAACATAAGGCTGATTATGGACGGGGATCCCAGGACGGCCACCTCGACTTCCACACGGCCCCTGAGCTCTGGCTAGTTCCTTTAAGGCCCGCTTGCTACACACGGTGTTCCTAGTAAAGCGAAAGGGGTAAGTAAGCCAAGCCTGATTGTAGCCTACACTCTGACGGCGATGGCTTCACCAGACGTGGCACGCGCGCTAACGAACCGCTGCCTCCTATAGCAATCTCTTCATCGCCCCTCGCCCCTCGCCCCTCGCCCGGCCCCGTCACGTCAACTCCGTGTAGCCGCCAGCCCCCTGCAGCCACGTGTTACGTCAGTCAGGCATTAAGTGAGGTATTCGTCGACACCAGGGCACGTGAACTCCACATGCTGGCTCGGCAAATGCCGCCACCATCACCGCCACAACCACCACCACCAAACACCACCATCAAGGTCACGATCACCAGCAATCGTCAGCACTACCTAATAATACAAGTCGTCGTCTCGCCCGTATTGTTTTCTGCTCGCGAGAGTACAGTTACACCGTCAGTTATGCACAGGCGAAGAAGAAGAAAAAACGCTGTTCTGTGGGCATTATGTGGGAAATTTAGTATCGATGCTAAACTGAGCTCTAAAATCCGTTCGCTGGATTTTGTGATGTCAAAACTATTTCCAACGAGACGCGTGAGTCGTGTAAACGAGAATTTAGCTGATCGGGTTTCTCGCCCTTTCTGCCACAGCCCCACAGCGAAATTCCTTTTTGGAAACAACCTTGGACACATTCAAATACATTCCAAAATTCAGCGAGGAGATGGGTACCCCACCCCATACCACGTAAGGCAGCGACTTTGGTTACCAGGGCATAATTCTGAAGCAATGACTGGTGCCCAAGGCACAATTATGAGGCAGTGACTTTGGTAGCATAGGCATAATTATGAGGCGGTGACTTTGGTATTATAGGCATCATTATCAGGCGGTGAGTTTAGTACCCAAGACATAATTAGCAGGCGGTGACCTTGGTATCCTGGGCATAGTTGTGAAGCAGTGACTTTGGTACCCAAGATATGACTACGAGGCAGTGACTTTGGTACCCAAGATACGACTATGAGGCAGTGACTTTTGTACAATGGGCATAATTATGAGGCGGTGACTCTGGTTACCATGACATTATCATGAGGCAATGACTTTGGTATCCTGGGAATAAATATGAGACAGTGACCTGGCTTATCTATTCATATGTGCCAGCTTGGCTAATCTACTAGAATATATCCAACTTGGCTTAGGACAATCTACCAGAATGTGTTCAACTTGGCTAAGGACAATCTTCCAGAATGTGTCCAACTGTATAACCATAAGTGTCCATATCGCTATAATCTACCCGGCAGAATGTGTCCAACTGTATAACCATAAGTGTCCATATCGCTATAATCTACCCGGCAGAATGTGTCCAACTGTATAACCATAAGTGTCCATATCGACATAATCTACCCGGCAGAATGTGTCCCACTGAATAATCTACCAGAACGTGTCCAAGTCCCTATAATCTACCCGGCAGAACGAGTCCCACTGAATGGTCTACCAGAATGTATCCAGATGGCTATAATCTACCAGAAGGAGTCCAGATAAACGATCTACCAGAATGTGTCCAGATGAATGATCCAGACCAGAGACAGAAAGCATACACGGACATAGTCTACATTTGTCAAGACGACAGACAGAAAGCATACACGGACATAGTCTACATTTGTCAAGACGACAGACAGAAAGCATACACGGACATAGTCTACATTTGTCAAGACGACAGACAGAAAGCATACACGGACATAGTCTACATTTGTCAAGACGACAGACAGAAAGCATACACGGACATAGTCTGCATTTGTCAAGACGACAACAGAAAGCATACACGGACATAGTCTACATTTGTCAAGACGACAAGTCTTAAAATAACATTCTCAGTTAGCACATTAGAATCTAAAGCTCTTCAACATTTCCGTACTGAATGTAACACATACGTTTCCAGTCTTGAACCGTACAGTATTTAGTTCCCGAATGTTTGATACACCTGGCATTTTATGTGTTTATGTATAAGTGTGTGCGCACGCCCAAGCGTGTGCGTGCAATTTTATTTTAAGCGTATGGATGTATTTTCCTTAGATGATGAGGCACATTTCTTGTCTTGATTGTATACCAGCTCTGTGCTAAGTATACAAAATATTGATTTAAATGAAGTTTTATTCCTTTCATCTGTCGAATTTCTGTTCATAGTATCAGCGGTAGTAGCGGTAGTATATTGTTATCATCGCAGTGCTAATTAGAACATCCATTGCCACACCATTGCCATGTGTGTGTGTGTGTGTGTGTGTGTGGTGTGTGTGTGGTGTGTGTGTGTGTGTGTGTGTGTGTGTGTGTGTGTGTGTGTGTGTGTGTAATATGTGCATATATGTATATGTATATATTATTGATGCTGTATTTGTCTATATCCTTCTATTATAATATTTCACTATGAATGTTTTGGTTATTAGTAGTACTGTAGCAACAACAGTATGTGAGTCGGCCTTTGTGCTAATATCTTCACCGTTGAGAAATAAAGTTTAATCAATCAATCAAACAATCAAGACGAGAGAGATGGGACACAGGTAACAACCTACTTGTGAAGACGAGGGCGGGGTGGGGAGGGGGAAGGGGGTGGGGGGCAGAGACAGCATACAAGGAAAAAGCACACAAGGACATAGGCTAGTCTATATTTGTGAAGACAAGAAACACAGGTAACAATCTACATTTTTTGTAAAGACGAGAGAGGAGAAAGGCAGGTAACAATCTACATTTTTGTAAAGACGAGGGAGAAGAAACGCAGGTAACAATCTATATTTGTAAAGACGAGAGAGGAGAAAGGCAGGTAGCAATCTACATTTGTAAAGACGAGAGAGGAAAAAGGCAGGTAACAATCTACATTTGTAAAGACGAGAGAGGAGAAAGGCAGGTAACCATCTATATTTGTAAAGACGAGAGAGGAAAAAGGCAGGTAACAATCTACATTTGTAAAGACGAGAGAGGAAAAAGGCAGGTAACAATCTACATTTGTAAAGACGAGAGAGGAGAAAGGCAGGTAACAATCTACATTTGTAAAGACGTGAGAGGAAAAAGGCAGGTAACAATCTACATTTGTAAAGACGGAGAGGAAAAAGGCAGGTAACAATCTACATTTGTAAAGACGGAGAGGAAAAGGCAGGTAACAATCTACATTTGTAAAGACGAGAGAGAAGAAACACAAGTAACAATCTACATTTGTAAAGACGAGAGAGGAGAAAGGCAGGTAACAATCTACATTTGTAAAGACGAGAGAGGAGAAAGGCAGGTAACAATCTACATTTGTAAAGACGAGAGAGGAGAAAGGCAGGTAACAGTCCACATTTGTAAAGACGAGAGAGAAGAAAGGCAGGTAACAATAGACTACATTTGTAAAGACGAGAGAGAAAAAAGACAGGTAACAATCTACATTTGTAAAGACGAGAGAGAAGAAAGGCAGGTAACAATCTACATTTGTAAAGACGAGAGAGAAGAAACACAGGTAACAATCTACATTTGTAAAGACGGGAGAAAAAGGCAGGCACAATCTACATTTGTAAGCGCGAGAGAAAGCATAGAAGGACGTACGCTATGTGTGTACAGACGGGAGAAAAAGGCAGGCAACAATCTACATTTGTAAGCGCGAGAGAAAGCATAGAAGGACGTACGCTATGTGTGTACAGACGGGAGAAAAAGGCAGGCAACAATCTACATTTGTAAGCGCGAGAGAAAGCATAGAAGGACGTACGCTATGTGTGTACAGACGGGAGAAAAAGGCAGGCAACAATCTACATTTGTAAGCGCGAGAGAAAGCATAGAAGGACGTAGGCTATGTGTGTACAGACGGGAGAAAAAGGCAGGCAACAATCTACATTTGTAAGCGCGAGAGAAAGCATAGAAGGACGTACGCTATGTGTGTACAGACGGGAGAAAAAGGCAGGCAACAATCTACATTTGTAAGCGCGAGAGAAAGCATAGAAGGACGTAGGCTATGTGTGTACAGACGGGAGAAAAAGGCAGGCAACAATCTACATTTGTAAGCGCGAGAGAAAGCATAGAAGGACGTAGGCTATGTGTGTACAGACGGGAGAAAAAGGCAGGCAACAATCTACATTTGTAAGCGCGAGAGAAAGCATAGAAGGACGTAGGCTATGTGTGTACAGACGGGAGAGGAGCAATGCCAGACCAGCGGAGAGATAGTGCCTAGATACCACTGAGCTCAGTGCTAGATACCCACTCTGTGCTGGTGCTGATGACTTGAAGCGTAAACAAAGGCCGGCTGACAGACAGTACAAGACGGACGGAGAGAAGAGCGGAGCTACTGCAAGCTTTCTGAAGCCACGTACTGCTCGTATGACTCTATGGCTTTCAATAGATAAGACTCGCTTAAATTTACACTACGGCTCTTGACCCCCTCCCCCCCCTCCCTCCCTCCCTCGCCACTCCTCCGGGGAAACACACACGCACGCACACACACGCACGCACACACACACACACACACACACACACACACACAACACACACACACACACACATCACACACACACACACACACACACACACACACACACACACACACACAAACACACACACACACACACACACACCTCACACACACACACACCCCACACACACTCACACACACACACACACACACACACACACACACACACACACACACACACACACTCACACACACACTACCACACACACACACACACACACACACACACACACACACACACACACACACACACACTACCATGTGAGCTGTTTGTTACCAGGACGTGGGTTAAACATCCAAATCACAGTTTAAATTGACACTGCAAAAGTCTGCCCATCATCAATGTTGCCGTCAAAATGTCGCGAGTCAGACCATGTGAACTTAGCTTGAAGCGTGATTCAGCCAACTGACCACCCGTCACGAAATGCGTAAAGCACTGTGAGTGTGAGCCAGAACCAATCGCCTGTCCTGAAAGATGTATGGCATTTGAGTCAACCAGTCACCTGTCATGAAATGCATAAAGCACTGTCGGTCAACCACCAGTCAATTTCCATGAAATGTGTAAAGCGTTGCGAGTCATGAACCAGTCACCTGACATGAAGAGGTAAGGCATTGTGAGTCAACCAATCGCCTGTCATGAAATGTGTAAAGTACTGTCGGTTAACCAGACACCTCTCCTGAACGCTCGGTCAACCAGACACCTGTCGCACTTACGGTCAACCAGCCACCTGTCACGAAATGTGTAAAGCGCTTGAGAGTCAACCAGTCACCTGTCACGAAATGTGTAAAGCGCTTGAGAGTCAACCAGTCACCTGTCACGAAATGGGTAAAGCGATGTGAGTAAACCAGTCACCTGACACGAAGTGTGTAAAGCGCTTGCCAGTCAACCAGTCACCTGTCACGAAATGTGTAAAGCGATGAGAGTCAACCAGTCAACTGTCATGAAATGTGTAAAGCGCTTGCGAGTCAACCAGTCATCTGTCACGAAGTGTGTAAAGCGGTGAGAATAAACCAGTCACCTGACATGAAATGTGTAAAGCGGTGAGAGTAAACCAGTCACCTGTCACGAAGTGTGTAAAGCGCTGTGAGTGTCACGAAACGTGCAAAGCGCTGTAACTCAACCAGCCACCTGTCACAAAAACCACCAGCGCCATTATCACTTGTTCCTTTGCCGTTGATTGCTTGCTGCGCAATATCCAAGGTTAATCAACTCAACCAAAACAAAACAAAACCCCAGCATGGCTGTGATTGTAAACAGATGAACGGCCAACACCAGCAGAACCCTCCCAATAATTACTGGATTCAGTGATTGCAACACGCTGGCGAAACAAGACATAAACAGGACGAGAACACAGCATTTTATGGAACAGCTGTACTTGTGACTAGAGCCACCTGCAGTCTGTGTATCCTCTCTTTCATGTTGGCGGTTACACGTTGAAGCACGAGGTCGACTGCATAAAAATACGAGTCAATTCAACGCACGGGGAATATAAATTTGCAGCTTTCTTTCTCCGGCGTCAGACCGTTTATTCTGTTTGTTCCTATGCCGTTAGGAAACAAACAGACAAAAAACTACAAGGCCAGAAACAGTTACAGGATCACGAGAGAGAGAGAGAGAGAGAGAGAGAGAGAGAGAGAGAGAGAGAGAGAGAGAGAGAGAGAGAGAGAGAGAGAGAGAGAGAGAGAGAGAGAGAGAGACAGACAGACAGACAGACAGACAGACAGACAGACAGACAGACAGACAGACAGAGATGCATACAGCAGTCCACACACACGCACACAGGTAAGCCATACAACGTCCTATTCAACGTTAAGGTGATTAAACAGAGGTACTGAGGGTAGATTTAATTTACGTGACGCTATGGAAGAACCCACAAAGTGACCATTTATCCACGTACACCTAGTTCAGGGGGCCATAAGATTAAACATGCTCTTGAAAAGAACATTCTGCTGAACAGAAGGAACAACGCTGTGTTTCTCATCGCTTGTCGTCACCCAGCACTTTCACCTTTCCCCAGACTTACTCGGAAAACAGACGACACTCTCCACACAATTCAATCCGCACTGAGATTAGGTCACGAAAGACAAGTATCGACTTCCCATATTACAACTGGAGCTGATGTCAACCAAACATCCGTAACACGCAGCCTTTAAATGCCATACAAAAGTGCTATTCGTGTGATGTATATTGCGTACCATTTTGAAACGATGAGACATTCTCGAACTCGGCCAACTTCGCTTCTGTTCTGTAATCTCGAAGCACTCTTCTTACACAGTCCTTAAAGGGATGTACTGGAAGCTTCAGATCACGTATTGTATTTTTGTATTGTGTATATGAATTGTTTTTCACTATGTACCAAGCATAATTATATTGGCATACATTTACTCTGTGCTTCGTGAACATTGGTGTTACGTTTTGACATGTAAAGCTATTGCAATGATTCGAGCGCGCGCGTGCGCGAGACAGAGAGAGAGAGAGAGGGGGGGGAGGGTGCAAGACAGACACACACAGAGAGACAGAGAGAGAGACAGAGATAGAGAGAGACAGAAACAGAGACAGAGACAGTGTGTGTGTGTGTGTGTGTGTGTGTGTGTGGTGTGTGTGGGTGTGTGGGTGTGTGGGTGGGTGTGCACGCGGTTTTTGTTCACAATGAATTCTTACACATTTCCTTTCAGCAGAATGTAAATTGTGCAAAAATCCTACAGAGACTTTAAAATCCGCAACGGTAGATAATACTAGTAACATCGGTAATACATGTATACATATATCTTCGTGTCATTGAACTAGTCCAACTAGCACAGCCCACACACACACACACACACCACACACACACACACACACCACACACCACACAACACACCAAACACACACACACACACACACACACACACCATACACACACACACTGTCCCAACACACACACACACACACACACACCACACACACACACACACACACCACACACACTGTCTCAAAACACACACCACACACACACACACACACACACACACACACACACACACACACACACCACACACACAAAACAGATTTACACACACACACACACACACACACACACTGTCTCAACCCCCCCCCCCCCCCACACCACACACACACAAAACAATACACATACACACACACACACACACACACACACACACACACACACACACACACACACAGAAATATCACAATTGCGTCAAAAAGTCTGACATTCTGACCTTTTGGGATGACGTGGCGAATTTTCTGTTACTCAAACTTTACTGAAACGTCATCAGACAGCTTCGTACACTGGTGCGTCAAGTAATGTTTTCTTTTCTTTTCTTTTAAGTACTCCTGTCCACCAATAGCTGTGTCTTTAAAATACTGAAAACTGTTACAGACGTAATGTTGAGCAAATATATAATATAAGTAGCTCCAATGTGAATCGCTGCTGAGAGTATTCCAGTGGCTATGATCGCCGGACAGACTGGTAATTCCAGTATAACCCTTGAACAACTTCGTTCCGGGGGGTATAATTACACAACATAGCCCCGTCTACTTTTAGTGAAGAAAACCATTTCACGGTAAAGCTGTGGTCGTAGCCTGTAACCGTCAGTTCAGCCTGTAACTAGCCTGTAATCGTCAATTCAGCCGGTAACCTGCCTGTAACCGTCAGTTCAGCCTGTAACTAGTCTGTAACCGTCAGTTCAGCCTGTAACTAGCCTGTAACCGTCAGTTCAGCCTGTAACTAGCCTGTAACCGTCAGTTCAGCCTGTAACTAGCCTGTAACCGTCAGTTCAGCCTGTAACTAGCCTGTAACTGTCAGTTCAGCCTGTAACCTCAATCCGCAGCAAGCCCCACACAAAATCGCTGACTCTCTCCATTGCAGGGCTCAGATACAGATCCGGTCCGTATCGGTGTGTTGAGAGCTGCTGAGCATCTCCAGATTAATTTATACACCAGGGCCTGGCCTTGTGCAGAGGACATCCCAACAAGCACGCTGCTGTCGGGCGAAGGCACACGTACTTCATCAGGTCACGTTATCGCCACTTTTCTGTCATCCCCACGGAGGAGCTCGCTATCGCACTACCTCGCGTGTCGTCACGTAAGGATCCGCCTCAGTGACGTCGTCATCCCGTTGATGTGATAACGTCACAGCTAAAGGTCTCTTCCAAAACGCGTACTTCCCTCCCCTCCCCAACCCCCCCCCCCCCCCCCCCCCCCCCCCCCCCCCCCCTCCCCTTCCCCCCTTGTCTCGCGCCCACGACTGATATTTCCGCCACATTTCTTATAAGTCACCCCACCTCCCCACCCCACCCCCCTCTTCACTGTCGTCCTTGTTCAGATCGCCCAGTGATAGCCTTGTTCTGGGAGTGAAACTGAAAGGCCAGATAAAAAACATTCAACTGATCACGGGGGAAATATCTCGCACGTCACAAGCACGCTTTAAACGCACACAGCACTCTAGATCCTAATAAATGATGTCGTGTGACATCGGAGGACATTAAAACCCAAGAAGAAAGAAAAAAAGGTGAAAAAAACAGGAGAGAAAAAGAGAAGAAGAAAAAAGCATGCACTTTAAAGGCACCGACAAGCAGCGGCGATCGAAGCTGATCAAGACCAGACTGCAAGAGCAAGGGCTCGGCCCAGCGAGTAGAACTGGCCAGTGCCAGAAAGCCAGGGCCAGGGCCAGGGCCAGACCAGGGTCACACAGCCAATGGGGAAGTAACGTACTGTCAGTGGACAATGCGGTCAAGGACCAGCAACTCAAGATGGTGTCGGACAATACGTTCCCGGAACGGCGATGGGCAGTCCGAGACTGGATTCAATCAGCGGTCACAATAATCACTGCGAGACAGATGTGGCCATATGGGTTGTGGGTGATAACCAACACGATCATATAGCAGTGGCCGTGAAGGCTGTGGATAATAATCAACACCTCGTAGCAGTCGCCATACGGGTTGTGGATGATAACCAACACGATCATATAGCAGTGGCTGTGAAGGCTGTAGATAATAATCAACACCTCGTAGCAGTCGCCGTATGGGTTGTGGATAATAACCAACATGAGACATTGGAACATTACTCATACTTATAGCGTGTGTGTGTGTGGGGGGGGGGGGGGGGGGGGATGTGTGCGCGTGCGTGCGTGCGCGTTCGTGCAGGTGTGTGTATGTGCGTGTGCGCGCAGGTGTGTGTATGTGCGTTTGGGTGTTGCTTTGTTGGTGCAAATGGGTATGTCAATGTTGTTGTTTGCTTATGTTTGTATGCTTACCGCTTTCGAGACACTTGCCTTGTTGTAAAACTTGGTGAATAAAGAATCTGAATCTGAATCTGAATCAGTTGCCGTGAAGGCTGTGGATAACGATCAACACCTGGTAGCAACGTGGGTTATGGGTACTAATCAACACCTGGTAACAGTGGCCATGTGGGTTGTGGATATATAATAATCAACACGAGATATCAATGGCGGTGAAGGCTATGGATAATAATCAACCCATGATAGCAACGTGGGTTATGGCTACTAGTCAACACCTGGTAACAGTGGCCATGTGGGTTGTGGATAGCAATAACACGAGATAGCCGTGGCCTTGAGGGTTGCAGACAAAAATCAGCAAGACTGAGATAGCAGTGGCCGTGGCATGTTGTGGATAATATTAATAATCAACACGAGATAGCCGTGGCCGTGAATCTTG
>JABMCL010002184.1:32500-50000 GCA_018857735.1 Alviniconcha marisindica
CATGGTATGCTTTTAATTAATCAAAGCCAATCCGGAGAGAAAAACTGTATTCTTAATTTTAGAGAGAAAAATTGTATTCTTTAAATTTCGGAGAGAAAAACTGTACTTTTATTTGAGAGAAAAAAAATTGTATTCTTTATTTCAGAGAGAGAAAATGTATTCTTTATTTCAGAGAGAATTTTTTTTATTACTTTAGACAGAAAAAAATGTATTCTTTATTTTAGAGAAAACTGTTTTTCTTTATTTTAGAGAGAAATTTTTAATTCTTTATTTCAGAGAGAAAAACGTATTTTAGAGAGAAAACTATTCTTTATTCTGCAATATAAACACTTGTTGAGCCCTAAGTGCTTCACAACGGCAACTATAGCGCTTTTCTCTACTTCCGAGCACACCCACTGCGCTCTAGTCTGTGTGACTTAATCAGCGACTGTTTCCACAGCGCGTTCTGAATATCCACCAAAGTAGCTGCAGCGCTGTTTAGTCGTTACATGGCTGGTGCCACACAACACTACTGCCGTCTCGGCGCACGTTCTGTGTACACCACACAACCATGAACTAGTTTAGACTGTTACTACTCGAAGCCGCATACGTAGGATATATACACGTGTGTTTGGCTGTAACCTGCCACTTGCACTTCGGGCACAACGGCCGGGATCTTTTGCGGACTACAGCTATTGGGGGTTGCACGGTGGGGGGGGGGGGGGGGGGGGGGGGGGGGGGGGGGGGGGGTAGTGTTTGTCGGGCTAGGAGGTTATCTCACAAACTGCCGATGACATAAACGTCTCCGTACCCCTTGCTTCAGGCTCGCTTCAAGCATCTTACCCGTATTGAAAACAGTGGGTCCTTGTCTGTGGAAATAAAATATATAAAAACAATCGGCCGCATTCTGGGCGCGTTGTCTGGGGAATAATGATCCGTTTAAAGCGTTGATACAGGGAGTGCCGTACAATGAGTCTTTGGGGTGGGGGGTGGGGGTCGGGGGACTGGAATGGGGCGGTGGGGTGGAGGAGGTGATGTCAAAACAATCGAAACAGTGTTCCACTATGAGAAAACAACACGATTCGTGCCAGTAACTAATCCATTTGAAAGTACCTAAGACCTGTTAACTGATTTAGCAGACAGAATGCTAGTTGTTGGTGGGTTTTGTTGTTGTTGTTTTTTGGGGGGTTGTGTGTGTGTGTGTGTGTGTGTGTGTGTGTGTGTGTGTGTGTGTGTGTGTGTGTGTGTGTGTGTGACAGTGTGTGTGTGTGTGTGTGGTGTGTGTGTGTGTGTGTGTGTGTGTGTGTGGTGTGAGTGAGTGTGTGTGTGTGTGTGTGGTCAGTGTGTGTGTGTGTGTGTGTGTGTGTGTGGTGTGTGTGTGTGTGTGTGTGTGTGGTGTGTGTGTGTGCGTGTGACAGTGTGTGTGTGTGTGTGTGTGTGTGTGTGTGTGTGTGTGTGTGTGTGTGTGTGTGTGTGTGTGTGTGTTTTACAGTAAGTGTGTATAACATCTTACACTGTTACAGGCTCGGGTGTTTTAACTGAAGACGATGGGGTGCACCGTCAGAACAAAACGTAAGAGTATAGGCCTATAAACTGATCATGTTAGAGTGCACTGATCACCTTAAGAATCGTCTTGAGACACCTACCGGTAACATAGAAACCACCCGAGGCTATGTGCCGTGAATGTGTCGTCAACTGCAAATGCACCGTATGTATTTATTTACTTGAGGAGGTTAACCCTTACAAAAGCCAAACTACTATACGACACTGTAACCGCGGCCCCTTCCCCATATTATCTTAGCATTCGTACACTCACCTTGTTTGAACTCGATCCGACGAGAACTCAGAATAAAATTTCACTTTTTAAAGCGTTTATAATGCTGTTGTGCTCTTACAATTCCATCAAGGTCACCGAGTGTAAAGTTCAATGTAGTTAATGTCATCCAGTAAAGTTTAAAAGACATAACTTGAATGGTCCTTCAAAACGAACCATCGCTTGCAAGGTTTCGACTGCGAACCGGAAATGCGAAAATTATCTCCCTTAAACGCATGCCAACGTCTTCAAAACACACAAAAACAAATCAGTTTGTACAAGAACGTGTCTTGGGCGCCTACATGCTATGCGGCTCAACCGAACCAAGTTTAAATCAAGCAGAATCCATTTCCGGTCTGTCCGTGTCGATATGCACCCTTCAATTCACAGAGAGATGATGGGAGAGAGAAGGAGGGAGAGGGCTAGACAGCCAGAGACTGTCTGACTGACTGTGAGAGGGTGGGTCTGAGTCATTTGCTGAGGGTGCAGGCGGTGTCGGCTGAAGACGGGGAGGATGAGGAATGCGATGTGCAGACGATAGTGGGACAGAGCATTTCATGTACTCGCCTACTCCATGCAGCTATCAAAATGGGATCTTCCTACCATCCTGTTCCAAAAACCAGTTACACTCAGTGAGTTATAACTCGAGTCACACACACACACGCACACACACACACACACACACACACACACACACACACACACACACACACACCACACACACACACGAGGGGCAGGCAGGCACAGCACATCGACACCACACACACACACACACACACACACACACACACACACACACACACACACACACACACACACACACACACGCACGCACACACACACCACACACACACACACACACACACACACACACAGGGCACCGGTTTTTAATGCAAACAGCACTAGGACGACCAAGGGAATATCAAACACTACTTGGAAAAAGAAAACAAAAATGGAGAAAACAGAAGAAAGCAAAAGTCTAACAAGCAAGCAATGTGCGAACCACCCATCGAGGTTTTAAGAAAGATAAGACTCTGATAACGCAAGGATCAAGATTTAAGCACAAGTCGGCCTTTTTTCCTTCTTTAAAAAAAACAACAACAACAAAATCTGTTCCTGATGACAAACGCCAACAGCAACACAGAGGGAGAGGGGGAGGTGGGGGGGGGGGGGGGGGGAGACAGACAGACAGACAGAGACGGAGAGAAAAACGCGCCAGGCGAGTGCAGGCGGGCGGACGGACAGACAGACAGACAGTCAGGCGGACAAACAGACATGCCTCTACATCAACTCTCCATGGGCTGGGCTTGCGGAAAGTTCCAGCACCAGCGGGGTTGAAATCCAAAACTGATGATGTCATTGCGAGTGAGTGACGGACTCAGGACTGTGCTATCAATCCCCGAGTCTACTGCCAGTACCGGCATTCACAAGGACGCACGTGACGCGCGCGCGCGCGCACACACACACACACACACACACACACAACACACAACACACACACACACACACACACACACAACACACACACACACACACACACACACACACACACACACACACACACACACACACACACAACACACAACACACTCACACACACACACACACTCACACACACACATACATACATACATGCACATAACACACACACACACAACACACACACACACACACACACACACCACACACACACACACACAACACACACACACACACACACACACACACACACACACACACACACACACACACACACACAACACACACACACACACCACACACACACACACACACACACAACACACCACACACACACACACACACCACACACACACACACACACTCACACTCACACACACACCACACACACACACACACACACACACACACACACACACACCACACACACACACACACACACAC
Organism: Alviniconcha marisindica; assembly: GCA_018857735.1. Taxonomy (NCBI): domain Eukaryota; kingdom Metazoa; phylum Mollusca; class Gastropoda; family Provannidae; genus Alviniconcha; species Alviniconcha marisindica. The sequence continues at coordinate 36,216 of JABMCL010002184.1, forward strand.
ATCACACACACACACACACACACAACACACATCCACACACACACACACACACACAACACACACAAACACACACACACACCACACACCACACACACCACACACACACACACACACACACACACCACCACCACAACACACACACACACACACACACACACCACACACACACACACCACACACACACACACACACACAACACACACCACCACAACACACACACACCACACACACACCACACACTACACACACACACACACACACACACACACACACACACACACACACACACACACAGACGCGGGCAGTCAGTCGACGCTGCCTACCCGGTTTTATCTGTGTCAGTCACCAAGGCCGAAAGACCCCTGCCACTACTGCCACTGATCGTCGCCAAGGCCGAAAGACCCCTGCCACTACTGACACTGATCGTCGCCAAGGCCGAAAGACCCCTGCCACTACTGACACTGATCGTCGCCAAGGCCGAAAGACCCCTGCCACTACTGACACTGATCGTCGCCAAGGCCGAAAGACCCCTGCCACTACTGACACTGATCGTCGTCTCAGCGGCCGTGACCCGATAGAATCCATCCCGCACACAGTTATCGTCAGATCTTCAGCCGCCTCGTCACGTATCCCTCAGTAACCGGCTGCGCCCAGCTGTATGTACAACATACTGTCCACGTCGGACCCAGCTGTATGTACAACTACAACATACTGTCCACGTCGGACCCAGCTGTATGTACAACATACTGTCCACGTCGGACCGTGCTGTATGTACAACTACAACATACTGTCCACGTCGGACCCAGCTGTATGTACAACTACAACATACTGTCCACGTCGGACCCAGCTGTATGTACAACTACAACATACTACTGTCCACGTCGGACCGTGCTGTCAAGCCGCGAAGACACGACATCCTACGGGGAGGTCCTCCTTTGTCCACAGCCAGCAAGACTGGATGACGTCCCGTGCAGTCTGCTGACACACACTGACGCCCTTCCTGTCACTGAGCAGCCAAGCTGGGGCCCCACCAGCGGTGCCAGTTCCGCAGGTCACTGCTGCTTCCCAGCCGTCCGCACAGACCGTAAGGGCTATTACTTAGCGACGGGGGAGCCAGCCCAGGATGGCCACCTCCACTTGGACTGAAACAGCCCCCCCCCCCCCCCCCCCCCCCCCCCCCCAGATGCGAGCTCCGTGGCTTGAGGCAAAGCAAAGGGGACGGGGGACCGGAGCGGCAAGGGACACCCGCACCGTTGATCGGCGCCTCCGCACGGACACGTTTGGACAGGCAAAGCAAAGGACGGCCCGTAGTGTAGTGCTGTGCGCCCCTTTCCCCACCCGCGACCCGCCACCCGCCACGCCACGCTGTAGGTGGTTTGCAGCGTTAGATCAGTCCATGATCGGCTGAAGAGGATATATATATATATATATACATATCTTATACAGTGTATCATTTTATAAGTATGTGCGATATAGATAGATACGTAAGACAGGTCAGCAGGCTTCCTAAGCCGTCACGTCTCCACACAAAGCTGGGCCAGAATCACAGCAGCCTATGGGATGAGACTGCGTACAGCGAGCCTGCTGACTCGGTGCCGGGAGAGAGGGAGGGAGGGAGAGAGAGAGAGAAGCAGGACACGATGTTCCGTCTTTCTGGCACAACAACCCCAGCCTCCACAGGCCCGCTGCGACAAGATGAGAGTGGTGTGAAGAATTAATTTAAAGTGGGGAGGTTGGGGTGGGGCGGGGTGAGGGGGGGGGGGGGGGGGGGGGGTAACGTGAGAACGGCACTGCTATCGTATGACTCTCAGACTGAACCTGCTTCTCTACTGAGAGGACTGGAGGCGGCACTGACATAGCAACACTGGCACCGCTGTGTCGACACGGGAGGGGGGGGGACTGTGACTTTGTAGGGGGGGAGGTGGGTCGAGGGAGGACGGGAGAGGAGTGGGGAGAGGAGGGGGGGGGGTTGAAGAGACATCAATAGTGAGGAGGCAAAACCCCACTTACCTCCGTTTGCTGCGTTGGCAGGGCTGTCACGTCCCGCCTCACTAGGAAGCCGCGCGACTATCCTCCACAGGCGACCCTCGGCGCGCCGACACCTGGCTCAACCAACACTGAATAGACGACGACACCGACGACGACGACGACGACAACGACGACCACCGAGGCGCCGGCCACAAACTCAGCTGCTGTATGTATGTATACTCCTTGCAACAGCAGCCACCACTTCAGTTCAGCTCAGTCTCTACAGTTCCGGCGCTGCGCAGCACACTAGGCTATAGCCTACCTCTGCTGCTAACGCGGCTGTGTCTGCGGCGGCCGTTGCTGCTGCCGTTGCTGCTTGCTCCTTGCTATCGATCGGCCTGACTGGGGCGGTCCATTGCTACAACACACAGGGGCTTCGCTGGGCTGGTCCATTGCTGCAACACACAGGATTCTGTCGTCAGTGGCCAGAGAGAGAGAGAGAGATGGAGAAACAGAGAGAGACTGAGATGCAGAGAGAGAGAGAGATGGATAGACAGAGAGGGGGACAGAGAGACAGAGAGGGACGGAGAGACACAGAGAGAGATGGACAGAGAGAGAGAGAGAGAGAGAGAGATGGACAGAGAGAGCGAGAGAGAGATGGACTCAGAAAGAGAGAGATGGATAGAGAGACTGAGAGAGAGACAGAGAAACAGAGAGATGGAGAGAGAGATGCTGTAGACATCTACGCTACACCGACACAGTCTGTCAGTGAGAGCTGTATTATAGGCCGCTGCTGCTGCTGCCGGTGCTGCTGCTGCTGCTGCTGCTGTGCTTGTCCTGCGTCCCCCGCCACCTGAACTGGAACAGGCAGTAGGTAGGGCGCGGTGTAGTGCAAGACGAGATGAGGTCTACAAACACACTGCTGTGCGTCACGACAGCGACAGGATACTGCCTCCGCTGTGACGGTGCCAAAGTATCGCGGCTGGCAGCGCGTAATGAGGTCACAGCGCAAGTTTACCTCGGGGTAAAGGCGGGGGGGGGTCGGTGGTGCAAGAGGGTAGCGGGGAACCGAGGCCGGTGTAGCGTTTTAACGACAAGACCGCCGGCCCACAACGACGAGGCTGATCGCACGGGCGATAACACGGCCAAATTCATAAATAAGGGCCGACAGACAAGTGAGGGGCAGATCAGCGGGGATGGTTGAAATAGCATCAGTGGAGAACGAAAAGGGGAAAAAAGGATGTTGAAAAAACTATTAAAAAAACTATTAAAAAAAATTCAGAGAGAGAAGAAGAAAAAACAGAGACAGGACAAGATTCCAAAGTTACTAACTGTCCCCAGCTACTGCTTGATTCCCCCCCCCCCTCCCCCCACCCCACATCTCCCCGCCCCACCCATTCACCCGCTCAGTCCCACCCAATCGAATCCCCCTCACCTCCACCCATCCCCCCCTCCCCCCCCCACACACACACACAGAGTGGTGCTCCGGCCCTAAAGCAAAAAGACCCCCACACACACAAACCAAAAAAATCTCCACGGTTATGCAAGCGGCGACAGAAAGCGAAAAAGAGTGTTTGCAAGCAGTGTTCAGACCTCATCAATTATCCCTCTCGTTGCTTCATTAGCGCTATTCACAGCCGCAGCGGGCCAGCCTCGGGCCGTTTCATCCACCATCGATACAATTCGATAAGCTCCGGGCCGCGTTGTTGCAAAGGTATTCTGGGCTAGTCAAGGTATTCTGGCCCGCATTGAGCAACACAAGTCTGCCCAATCGGGTCGATTCATTAGCTGATGACAAGGGAAGAAGCCAGTTCCATGGTGATGGCAGCGGCGGTGGCAACTGTCTCCTCAGACCCTACCAACCGCCAAGCCCTGTCATGCAAGGTGTCACACTGACCGCCATGCCCCTTCATGTTAGGTGTCACACCCTCCAACTCACCGCCATGGCCCTTCATGTCAGGTGTCACACCCTCCAACTCACCGCCATGGCCCTTCAAGTCAGGTGTCACACCCTCCAACTCACCGCCATGGCCCTTCATGTTAGGTGTCACACCCTCCAACTCACCGCCATGGCCCTTCAAGTCAGGTGTCACACCCTCCAACTCACCGCCATGGCCCTTCAAGTCACGGTGTCACACCCTCCAACTCACCGCCATGGCCCTTCAAGTCAGGTGTCACACCCTCCAACTCACCGCCATGGCCCTTCAAGTCAGGTGTCACACCCTCCAACTCACCGCCATGGCCCTTCAAGTCAGGTGTCACGCCCTCCAACTCACCGCCATGGCCCTTCAAGTCAGGTGTCACGCCCTCCAACTCACCGCCATGGCCCTTCAAGTCAGGTGTCACGCCCTCCAACTCACCGCCATGCCCCTTCATGTTAGGTGTCACGCCCTCCAACTCACCGCCATGGCCCTTCATGTTAGGTGTCACACCCTCCAACTCACCGCCATGGCCCTTCATGTTAGGTGTCACACCCTCCAACTCACCGCCATGGCCCTTCAAGTCAGGTGTCACACCCTCCAACTCACCGCCATGGCCCTTCAAGTCAGGTGTCACACCCTCCAACTCACCGCCATGGCCCTTCAAGTCAGGTGTCACACCCTCCAACTCACCGCCATGGCCCTTCAAGTCAGGTGTCACACCCTCCAACTCACCGCCATGGCCCTTCAAGTCAGGTGTCACACCCTCCAACTCACCGCCATGGCCCTTCAAGTCAGGTGTCACACCCTCCAACTCACCGCCATGGCCCTTCAAGTCAGGTGTCACACCCTCCAACTCACCGCCATGGCCCTTCAGTTAGGTGTCACACCCTCCAACTCACCGCCATGGCCCTTCAAGTCAGGTGTCACACCCTCCAACTCACCGCCATGGCCCTTCATGTAGGTGTCACACCCTCCAACTCACCGCCATGGCCCTTCAAGTCAGGTGTCACACCCTCCAACTCACCGCCATGGCCCTTCAGTTAGGTGTCACACCCTCCAACTCACCGCCATGGCCCTTCAAGTCAGGTGTCACACCCTCCAACTCACCGCCATGGCCCCAGAGTGTCACACCCTCCAACTCACCGCCATGGCCCCGTCATCACCCCTCCAACTCACCGCCGGCCCCAAGTCAGGGGTCACCCCTCCACTCACCGCCAGGCCCTTCAAGTCAGGGGTCACGCCCTCCAACTCACCGCCATGGCCCTTCAAGTCAGGGGTCACACCCTCCAACTCACCGCCATGGCCCTTCAAGTCAGGGGTCACGCCCTCCAACTCACCGCCATGGCCCTTCAAGTCACGTGTCACACCCTCCAACTCACCGCCATGGCCCTTCAAGTCACGTGTCACACCCTCCAACTCACCGCCATGGCCCTTCAAGTCACGTGTCACACCCTCCAACTCACCGCCAAGCCAAAACCCTCCCACATTCCACGTCTACCGAGCACAGCGGATGAAGGACTGGTGAGAGTAAGTAAGTAAGTAAGTAAGTAAGTAAGTAAGTAAGTAAGTAAGTAAGTGTTTTACGCCCAGTCAGCCATTACGGTTATATCAGGACGATACACATTTTGTCATTACACAGTTAATATAAAAAATATGCACGTGCTATACTGAATATGTATACATATTTTATCTAAACAGTACTGGGACGCGTTTGTACGCCATATGGATCTGACTGCCGAGTGCAGAGGATGAAGGTCTGGGAAATATGTTTGTACGCCATAGAGATCTGACAGAATAACACCCCCCCCCCCCACGGAACACTCCCTGCCACCTCTACCCAGCGAAGCAGATGACGGCATGGGGAGTATTTGTACGGCACAGAGATCTGACGGAACACTCCCTGCCACCTCTACCCAGCAAAGTAGATGACGGCAAGGGGAGTATTTGTACGGCACAGAGATCTGGAGAAAAAAAAACTCCTCCATGCCACCAGCGAAGAAGATCAAGGGCTAGGGATTACTCGTGGAACTCACAAGATCTACCACAGACTGACAGAACCCTTCCCCGTGCAACCTCTGCCCAGCGCAGAAGAGGAACGACTGGAGAGTGTTTTTAGGCCGCGGAGATCTACCAACGATCGACAGAACCCCCCCACCCCCCCCCCTCCCACCCCATAACTCTTCTACCCAGTGCACAAGATGAAGGGCTAAGGAGTGATGATGTAGAGCTTCATGTCCTCGGATGTCGGCTGACGTATTAGGGACAAACTGTGACCAATGCCTAAGCACGGTTCAATGTTGCTTCACGTCCACAGAAACCGTAAGGCTCATTAGGACGGAAAGCCCAGGACGGCCACCTCCACTTTCACACAGCTCCTGAACTCTCTGCTAAGGAGTACTCGTGGAACTCCGTGAGATCTACCAAAGGCTGACAGAACTCTACCTACCCACACCGACCCCCATTAACACACAAATCGGCAAATCTACCACCACCACCACCACCACCACCACCACCGTCACCACCATCACCCCTACCCTCCAACCCACCCCCTCCCTGGAGGGATCTGGGCCGGATTGTGTCTGTCATCTCTGGCTCGACTGGCGTGGGGCTGCCTGGGTCTGGGATCAATCGATCATTCAATCAGAGAAAGGCAGCGTGGGCTCCCGCCAGGCTAGCCGGTCACCGATGGAACTGTTGACACGGCCATGCGGTCTGTTGGACAACGACACAGTGGCTGAACCGTCCCTGCAGAAAAGGCGGTTACCGCCACGGGAAGTTACGACAGAACTGATTAGATGAAACGTACGCTGGCCCTTTCGCCGGCCTTTAGGACAAAAGTGCCCTTTGGGACCAAAATGCCCCTTGCGGCGTCAGGTGATGTAACCGGCAAAGTGTTTGTTCTCCGGGCTTTCCGATTATAGCGTGGCTGGCAAAAGTGTTGGTTCTCCATCCCATTATAGCGTGACTGGCAAAGTGTTGGTTCTCCGCCCGACTATAAAGTGTTTATTTTCCATCCCACTATAGGATGGCTGGCAAAGTGTTTGTTCTCCATCCAATAATAGGACGACTGGCAAAGTGTTTGTTCTCCATCCAATAATAGGATGACTGGCAAAGTGTTTGTTCTCCATCCGATTATAGGCTGACTGGGAATGGATTTGTTCTCCACCCCACTATAGGATGACTGGCAAAGTGTTTGTTCTCCATCCCATTATATGATAAACTGGCACAGTGTTTGTTCCCCATCCCATTATAGGATGACTGGCAAAGTGTTTGTTCTCCTTCCGATTATAGGATGACTGGCAAAGTGTTTGTTCTCTTTCCGATTATAGGATGACTGGCAAAGTGTTTGTTCTCCATCCCATGACAGGGTAACTAGCAAAGTGTTTGTTCTCTATCCGATAATAGGTTAACTGGGGAAGTGTTTGTTCTCCACCCGATTACAGGATGACTGGCAAAGTGTTTGTTCTCCACCCCATTATAGGATGCTGTAGAACCTCCTGCTTTATTGAATTCCAGCTCCGACCTGGTGAACTGCTACGTGCAAAAAAGTTCTCAAAAAGCAGCATTCTTGCTCAGCTTTAACCCTTTCCCCGCGACTGTTCTTGGGAGGAAACTGCATCCAGAATACTCGATTGTTGTCAGTTAAAGGGTTCATGGCGCGCTTCACGTTGACTGCAGAGCAGGAAAGCTGTGCTTTGTAGCCGTTCAGTTCCTGAAGTCAACAGCTGGACTGACGATGAAGGCAGGGAGATGGTAATAACCGTTCAAGGACTGGGGCCGGAGGGATGGAAACAGGACGTTACTGAGGAGGAAGATGGGGAGAGAAAAAGAACACACACACACACACACACACACACACACGCGCGCGCGCACACACACAACAAGCGGCGCGCGCGCACACACACACACCACATACAACACACACACACACACACACACACACACACACACACACACACACACACACACACACACACACACACACACACACACACACACACACACACACACACACACACACACACACACACACACACACAACACACACACACACACACACACACACACACACACACACACACACACACACACACAACACAAACACAACACAACACACACACACACACACACACACACACAACACACACAACACACACACACACACACACACACACACACACACACAACACACACACACTCACACACAACCAGCAACGCTGAGGTCTGCAACGTAATCGCATGGCGGTGACGTCATGTCGAGTTGTGCTGGCACTGCACGCCTTTCTGCGCCTCCGCCACCCCCCCCCCCCCACGCCCCCCCCCACCCCACTCCCATCACCAACAACCACCCACCACCCGGAAATAGCGGTATAATTGGGTCTGGAGGGGAAAAAACAACATTTTAATTAACCATTGTATGCATTAATTTATCAACCTCTTGACAAAACCTTCTACGGCAGATCGACAGAAATAATTGAAAGATAAGCAAGCTTTTTTGCTTCTTTGTGTTTTGGTTTTGTCGTCGTTGTTTATTTTTCGTTGCTGGTTTATGGTGTGTGTGTGTGTGTGTGTGTGTGTGTGTGTGTGTGTGTGTGTGTGTGTGTGTGTCTAAATGAAGATATATATAATTCGATTTTGCCTTGTCGTTTGGTGGGGTGTGAAAAAAGCTTAACTGTTAACTTCAGTGATATGGAACCACCACCACCACCACCACCCCAACCTCTCTCTCTCTCTCTCTCTCTCCTCTCTCTCTCTCTCTCTCTCTCTCTCTCTCTCTCTCGACAGAATGCTGAACATGTTCGACTGGAACAGAGCATGTAGGTTTTGTTTGGTTGGTTTTATTTTGTTTATTTTTGGTAAGGGGTATGTGCATGTGTGTGTGTGGGGGGGGGGGGGGGGGGGGGGGGGGGGGGGGGCGATAATAATAATAATAATAATCATTCTATCATTCTTATAAAGCGTTGTTCTCTAACCAGAGTTAAACTCACTGCGCTGTACAAACATCTTATCACAAGAACCACACTAACATATATTTCAAACAAACAGAATCTTATACTGTAGTCTACCATTATCGCCTATCAAATAATAACCACAGAGAGAGAGAGAGAGAGATGCGCACACCAATCTCCGCTCGTCCACTCAGATACAAAAATTAATCAATAATCAATACTCTTTCCGAGATCCCCCCCCCCCCCCCCCCCCCCCCATACCTCCCTATTCATGTGCATCCATCTACATTCAACAGCCACAGTGTATAGTGTGATTCTGAATGGGCAACTGTAGCCGGGTTGTTGTTGTGTGTGTGTGTGTGTGTGTGTGTGTGTGTGTGTTGTTGTTGTTGTTGTTGTTGTAGTTGTTGTTTTTAATATCCACCTAAGTCGTGTATTTGGTTGTTGCATGGCTGGTGCCACATGAAACTGCCGCCGTCTCGGCGCAAGGTCTGGGTACATCATACAACCATGCACCAGCTTACAGTGTCACTTCATTCAGAGCCACATACGTAGGGTGCCATATCTGTGTTTAGCTGTAACCTGCCACCAGCACTTTTGGCAGAATGACCGCGATCTTTTACGTGCTGCTGCAGTAACACGGGGAGTTGAAACGGATACCGAAGTAAGAGTCAGCACAGAAAGTTGACCCTGGGAATCTTCCGCCGCGGGGACCCGAACCCTAGACCTTTCGATGGCGAGTCCAGTGCTCTAACCACTGAGCTATCCCCGCTCCCCATGCGTCAGGGGAGATCACCTCAGTGCAGGGCGATGACTGTGTCGGTCACGAGGTTGCACGTGCGGCACGCCGCGTTGGCGCGGGGGGGGGGGGGGGGGGGGGGGGGGGGGGGGGGGGAAGCGGAGAGGGGGCAAAGCACGTGAACACCGGTCAAAAAAACCGTGGTGTCCGAGTTAAAGCGGCAAAAGCAAGTGTGTATCTGAGTCTCCGCCGCTGAGGTTTCAGAACGATCTTTCCAGCTCAGTAAGACAGAAAAAACGGCAGAGTGTTTTCCTATCCTTCTATCGCCACTTCTAAATACTCCTTTAGACAGCGATAGTCCATCATATCACGCATGAGATATTTATTAACATAGTGACTGCGTTCTCCTGTCGATTTTAAAGAAAGTGCAATTTTGCCAGCAAAAGGCCGAAATCAAAAATGAAAATGTTGATTGTGAGGTGTACAAGAAACCTGATGTCATGAAATTTATACCACAGGACACGGAAAAGCTTCCCCGTTCCAACCATGATGATCTGTTAGACTGTGTAATACCGACATTTGACGTAAATCAGTGTAGCTTACGCGGATCGACATTTTGCTTCTGCCTGCTCCGGCTGGGCCTCGCTGTAACGGGAGCTCCGGCTGAAATTTTCGGAACGCGGATAGACGGTGTGAGTAAGACGGCGCTGTAAAACGCTACGGAGATGTGTTTCAATGTCAGCCGGTCAGTCTCTGACCGTGACACGGCTACGCAGGCTGATGATTGCAGTCACATCATCTGTTGTTCACGTGGAGATACACCTCCCTTCCGTCGGCTCAGTGACCTCTCGCACAACTGTTGTCTCAGTCTCAGTCTGTGTCCGTGACAACAAAAACCACCAACAGCTGCACAACGTTGTCAGTTCAAAATTAATGGCCGAAATCCCAAACCATCAACACACTAACACATTGCTATCGTCGTTGATTTTGTGGAAACATACACTGATTTGCCTGAAGCCGGTTCATCGAATCTGTCTCTGGGGCTTGGTCGAATGGATCGAACACTGAAAGCCATGGTAAAAAAACAAGTTGGGGGGGGGGGCGGGGCACTCCCTGGCGATATCCACTTTTAGCCCCGTCGGTTTGCTGTCCTCAAATGGTCTGACTGTGTGTGTGTGTGTGTGTGTGTGTGTGTGTAGTGTGTGTGTGTGTGTGTGTGTGTGTGTGTGTGTGTGTGTGTGTGTGTGTGTGTGTGTGTGTGTGTGTGTGTGTCGTGTGTGTGGTGTGTGTGTGTGTCGTGTGTGTGTGTGTGTGGTGTGTGTGTTGTGTGGTGGTGTGTGTGTGTGTGTGTTTGTGTTTGTGTTGTGTTGTGTGTGTGTGTGTGTGTGTGTGTGTGTGTGTGTGTGTGTGTGTGTGTGTGTTAGTGGCATATTCACATACATCAGTTCATTCCGTACTATGCTAGCGTATACACACAAACGCACACACGCATCTTCAAACCATTCGAGGACCGCGAACCGACGGGGCCAAAAGTGGACATTGCCCGATACTGACAAAGGGGCGGGTTGGGCCGGAGGGCTGGAAAGGCCGGTATCAACACCAAAATACAAAGTTGTACAATGTCTCTACACATAAATATGGAGAACGACACACTGAGCATTCTGTCCACAATTAGTTCACGAGAAAACGCGTCACTGAACTCGGTCGACGCTAGCGTCTGTGTGTGCTGGATTTCAACAGCAAAAAATGGACTCACGACTGAGTGTACGTCTAATGGAACGGAGGTGGCCACTGTCACTGTCACTGTCACCCCTGGCCTCCGTGTTGAACGTGTCCGGCGAACACTCCACACAAGAAATAATACTGTCGCGGCCACTATGCACTCTCAAAAACTTCTCAGATGTTATGACGAAATTCAGTTTTTGCCCATCCCTAATAAGCCTCATGGTTTCTGAGGACGTTAACCAACACTGTTTACTTACTTTATGACAAAAACCACACACACTGTCGCCTTGCTGGCCGCCATTTTGAACGTGCCCGGCGAACACCCCACACAAGAAATACCACTGTCGCAGCTACTACTGATGCACTAAAAAAACTTCACTGATGTCATGACGAACAGCACCCACAACCACACGCAGCACTGAGAACAACGGCGTTGAGCAACTGGTCCCTTTAACCCCTTCACTGCCCCAGCATGTAAAATTTCCGGGCTCAGTGAAAGACGCACGGACGCGCCAGTAAACAGTGTGTTTTCCGGTCCTATAACGCATCTACTTTCAGTGCCATGCGTTTGGGCGAAAATCCTTTCACGTGCTAGTGCGAAAAAGGAGACAAAAAGACTTAAGGGTTTCACATTTCGCACTTTTACTGGTGGTTTTCAAGTGACATCCTGGCAATGAAGGGGTTAAGCAGGGAAAGAAAAGCTGGAGAGAAAAAAGAAAAAAAGAAAAAAAGGATAGCGCACGGACTGACTGACCGCCAGTTGACTCCATTGCCATGTCACGTTGCCACTAGCGTCACGCCGCTCGTGCCACTTATACCATGTCACAGTCACACCGTTGTTGTTGCTTTTTCGTTGTTGTTGTTTTGTTTTTGTTTTTCAGTATCAACGCTTGTCGAGGACCTCCTCTGGAGATGAGCCCTAAGCGCTTCAGAAGTTCACACGGCGCGTTTTTGAGTCTCCGCCGACGTGGTGTAGGCGACTTAAGCGCCTTTCGGCTGTAAGAGGCTGCAACAGAGCTCAGGAGCTATGTGAATGTCGAGGTGGCCGTCCTGGGCTCCCGTCCCTAATAAGCCTACGGTTTCTGTGGACGTAAAGCAACACTCAACCACAGACAGTCATCAGAGTTCAGAGCTGTGTGAGAGTCGAGGTGGCCGGCCTGGACTCCCCGTCCTAATGAACCTTGCGGTTTCTGTGGACGTGAAGCAACACTTCAACAACAAGTACGAGGCTGCACGTGTTCCACGTGGATTTTTCTGACGTCTCGGCGCACGCGCTGAGTTCATCGTAATTACAGACGAAGCAGCACTTGACACTGTCGCTTCATTCGACGCCACACATACCTAACCAGATGTTTGGCTGTAACCCGCCACCTGCACATTCGGCAAAATAACCGGGATCTTTTGCGTGCCACTGCGGCAACACGGGAGTGGAACGAACACCGAAAGTCAGCACAGAAAACTGCCCCCCAGAGAACAAAATTCAGAGCTCAGGAGCTGTGTGAAAGTCGAGGTGGCCGTCCTGGGCTCCCGTCCCTAATAAGCCTACGGTTTCTGTGGACGTAAAGCAACAGTCAACCAACCAAACAAAATTCTTCCGCCGCTCCTGCCGGGACTTGAACCCGCGACCTTTCGATCACGAGTCCGGCGGCGCTCTAACCACTGAGCTATCCACGCTCCCCGCTTTCATCGAGCTGTCTTTTCAACCCCAGTAGCGGTGGCTTTATTGTTTCACTGGGCATCCCCATCAGGCAGTCCCCGCTGTGGTACCTAGTGTCACCAGGTCTCTCTTTAGATGTTAAAATTACCGTTATTGCCGTATTAGTAGTAGCTTTTTTTTCTTATGTCTTATTAATTTATAATTATATGACGCGTGTAGGCCGTCACCCTAATATAACCGTACTGGCTGACAGAGTACAAAACCAAGCATGTAGGCTATCGGCCTAATATAACCGTACTGGATGACTGAGAGTACAAAACCACGCATGTAGGCTATCGGCCTAATATAACCGTACTGGCTAAGAGTACAAAACCACGCATGTAGGCTATCGGCCTAATATAACCGTACTGGCTAAGAGTACAAAACCAAGCATGTAGGCCGACACGGTGGCTGTTCTCACATGTTTAAATACAGTTTTGCCTTCGTCTTCTTCTCATTCTTTTTTCTCCTTTTTTTATTTTTATTTTATTATTTTCATTTTTAAATGATTGGCATACGCGCGCACGTGTGTGTTACGCCTTTCGTTGATGTTTCAGTGATTATTTTAACACAGTTTGCGACGGAAATACGTGCGAGATGTTGGAAACATCAAACAGTGATGTTCAGGCGCATTACTATTTTTGCCTGTCGATTTTTTTCGAGAACAGACAGGTTTTTCGATGTGAAAAATTCGCTGTGCTGCTAACCACTGGGTCTTTGTGTCGGGATTGTCTGGCAATTTGTGGAGTCGCAAATGGGAGAGGGGGGTCCACATATTTTTCCTAA